>BNST01000265.1:0-253582 GCA_019650275.1 Xylocarpus granatum
ACATCAAGCTTTATCAAAGACTTGTAGGTAAACTTATATATTTAACTATTACACGACCTGATATTGTTTTTTCTGTGCAACAGGTAAGTCAACACATGTCATGCCCAAAGAATATACACATGGA
This sequence comes from Xylocarpus granatum, assembly GCA_019650275.1. Lineage (NCBI taxonomy): Eukaryota > Viridiplantae > Streptophyta > Magnoliopsida > Sapindales > Meliaceae > Xylocarpus > Xylocarpus granatum. Next base: position 125 of record BNST01000265.1, read on the forward strand.
AATGGTGAATAGAATTTTAAGGTACATAAAACAAGCACTGGGGCAAGGAATCTTGATGAGAAGAAATGGCCACCACAAGATATGTGCCTACACAGATGCTAGATTGGGCCGGTAACTTCGAGGACAGAAGATCAACCACTGGTTATTGCACATTCGTGGGAGGGTAATTTGGTGACTTGGAAAAGCAAGAAGCAAAGTGTAGTTGCAAGATCGAGTGCAGAAGTTGAATATAGAGCTATGGCATCTACTACGAGTGAATTGGTTTGGATAAAATCATTAGTGGAAGACTTAGGATTTTCAGTTGAAACACCTATGGACATGTACTGTGATAACAAGGCAGCAACACACATTGCATCTAATCCAATGTTCCATGAGAGGACCAAGCACATTGAAGTTGATTGTCACTTCACAAGAGAAAAGTACTTGAGCAAAGTGATCAACATGCCTTATGTGAAGAGTGAAGATCAACTTGCGGATATATTCACCAAACCATGTACTCATCAACAACTTCTTAAGGTGAGTTCCAAGTTGAACTTGTTCAATTTGTACAAGTCCAACTTGAAAGGGAGTGTTGAAGATGAAAGATGTTAACTTTTATGAGAGAATGAGAGAACTTCACCAAAGAAAGAAAGATGAAGATAAGAGAAATTGCTTTCTACTTTCTTATTCAAATGTCTAAACATTTACACATCTTGTATTTATATACACACTATCCTAGCAGTTAGGTACAAAATTATTTACCTTTTCTAACAGCTAGGTAACAACATATAAAAGCACATATTTTCAACTTTAAAAAACTAACTGTTATTTTGTCCTTTAGTGGTTTAGTATGAAATGGGCTTTGAGCTTGATGTGGGCATAGATCAGCCAAAGAGTTATTTGGGCTTTTCATCTTTACCCTCAATCTTTTCATCTCCAATGCAACACGATCACAATGCTGGTATGAATCAGGAGATTAATCAATCGGCTCACTCGATTTTATTTCAACACTCCCCCTCAAGTTAGGCTTGAAGATGATGTTCAAATTCAACTTCTTATTGTGATCCTAATATGTTTTTTAGTAGGAGCCTTTATGAACAAGTCTCCTAGTTGATCTTCGCTTGGAGCATAAGGGGTGCAGATGGTCTGATTCTGACTTTCTCCCTAATAAAGTGATAGTCCATCTCAATGTGCTTTGTTCTCTCATGGAATACTGGATTTCGAAGCTATGTAGATTGTTGCTTTGATTGTCGCAAAATAGTTTCATTGGTGCTTCAGTTTTGAACCCCAAATCTTGAACTAAAGCCTTCAACCAAATCAGCTCACATGTTGCACTTGCCATTGCTCGATACTCTGCCTCTGCACTTGACCTTGCTACCACACTCTGTTTCTTACTCTTTCAGGTTACTATGTTTCCTCCAACAAATGTGCAATATCTGATAGTTGACTTTCTGTCTTCAACATTTTTGGCCTAATCTGCATCACTATATGCTAAGATCTCATGGTGACCATTCTTTTGCATGTGTAAACCTTGCCCTAGTGTGCCTTTTAGGTAGCAGAGGATCCGATTTACCATATCCATGTGGTTGGTCATTGGTTGCTGCATGAATTGACTAACCTGATTCACAACAAAGCTAATGTCAGGTCTAATAATGGTTAAGTATATTAACTTACTGACAATTCGTTAATATTGCTTGACATTCTGAATTGGCTTGGGCTGCTTATCTTTGTCTTCTTCTTTGTACTTTTCGCTTTATAGATATTGTTTGATTGGCGTTGAAGCTATCCTTGCACCTAGTTTACCTATTTCACCAAGTAGATCAAGTGTATATTTTCTTTGGCATAGAAATAATCCCTTTTTAGAGTGGGCAATTTCTACTCCTAAAAAAATATCATAAGTATCCAAGTCTTTAAAAGGAAGAAACAAAGAAGTGTGAAAGAAAGTATTGATGAAAAAATAAAAGAAGCTTGTTTATTCACTTGCAAAATATCTACACAATCTTGGGTATATATATACAACATCCCGAACGGCTAGGTACGAGCTTATTTTACTTTTCTAGTAGTTAGGTACAACACATAACAGCATATCTTTCAATTTCAAGAACTAGCCGTTATTTCGTCCTTTAGTGGTTAGCTTGAAATGGGCTTTAGGCTTTCATATAAGGTGTCCCTTAGGCCAATCAAAGAGTTATTTGGGTTTTTATCTTTCACCCTCAATCTCTTCATCTTCAGCAACATCTCCCTTCTGCTCCCTAGACTCTTGTTCCCTTTCCCCGCTTTCTTAAGAAGGAAGTTGCCTCATGGGTCAGAATCCTCCTCATGCTCATGGTGCTGTGAGATCTCCGAATGCAGCCCTTGTTTGCTTGGTTTGGCTTTGCCTTTCCTACCACTCGGGGTGTATCCCTCTTCAACTACTCTAGGGAATGGATGATGGACAACAACTGTTGTTTTATATCACCTACCTAGTCATTGAGGTGAGCATTGGCTCCTTTCTAGTGTTAGGATCCTTCCTCAGTTAATGACTGAAAAGGCTTCACCGGTTAGCTTCATGTGGTGAGGGTTATAGCTGTCTAGATGACATGGTAACCGTGCTGTTTCTTTTACACTGAATAATGATCATGCTATTCTCTTAATGAATGCACCAATTTTGTTGGGTCCCGAATTCTTGTCAAAACTTTTTACACTTTAGGGGTTGGCACAATCTCAAAAACTTTTTCTCAACTTGCTGTCCCGTTTCATACTTGAGTTTACCTTATGTTAAACGTCCCTTAAAACTATCTCACAGGTTCAATGATACACTAATGGATATGTTGGACAAGCAAGACAACTCTTAAAACTTGTCAAAATTTACCTTGGTTGAGGAAGACAACTCTTTAAACTTGTCACAACTTGCCTTGGTTGAGGGAGACAACTCTTAACCTTAGTCTTAGCTCTTAAGCAAGAAAGAGAACTCTTAACCTTGACTCAAGCCCAAGTTATCTCAAGACAACTTTTTAAAAATAACCAACAAAGATTATAGCGCAATGTGCAAGAATGTCAAATACTAAGATCTTGATTAATGAATAATGCTTAATAATGAATGAAGAAAGATTAAAGATTACAAGTGATTAAGTTATATTTATAGTAATGACAACCTTGCTGTTTACAAGTGATTAAGTTATATTTATAGTAATGACAACTTTGCCTTGTTTAACTAGTACTAGAATACCTTATTCTGCTAGGACGAGGATTTCTAAGTCAACAAGGTCTCTTATGACATCTAAAATTCTATCAAGATAAACCCTTATCTATGGGTTTCCTAATGCTACTAGGATTCTTAATCTTTTTGATTGTAGAATCCTACTTGTACTAAAAACTCCTTGCCTTTCCTTTCTTATTGCTACTGGACTCCCCTTAGCGTATCCTATTACTATTAGAATTGACCTTGGGCATGGATGTCTTACTGCTAACTGGAACTTTTATTTGGCGTAGATGTCCTACTATTGCTGGAACCTCTTATAGGACGTCCTGTTACTGCTGAAGTTCTTCTTGACGTGAATATCCTTCTTTTTATTAGAATTCTTGCCTGTGTGGAATGTCCTTCATTAATTAGGATCAAGTTTGAATCTGGCCTAGCCTCATTGCTGGGCTGCATAATTTCTGTTGCTATTCTTGTTATGCTTTGTTTAGCCCATGTTCTTTTTTTACTGCCTAATTAACTGCTTGTGGCCTTTATTACATTACATAGGTTCTCACAATATTGTTTGAGAACCTAAGTAAGCAAAAAGAGCATAAGAGGCAAAGAAGGAAGCAAGAGAGTCAACGTGGAGCAAATGAGGCAGCAGAATAAAGCATGGCCCAAAAAAGCATGTTGCACATTAAGCATGGTAAACCTGCAGGCGTGCAGCCTAGCAGTGAGGCCTGACATGTTTCTAACTTAATCCTAATTGACAAAAAGACATCCATGCCAAGAAGGATTCCAGTAGCAGAAGAACATTCACTTTAAGAAGAGTTCCAACAGTAGTAGGACATCTACGCCGAGAAAGAGTTCTAGCTGTATTTTGGACATCTATGTCGAGTAGGATTCGAGCAACAGCAGGACACGAAAGGTGAATTTCCAGCAATAAAAGGAGATGCCCCAAAGGGAAGTCTAACTGTAGTAGGAAACAAATAAGGCAAGGAGTTTTTAATTCAAGTAGGATTCTACAATCAAGAAGATCAAGAATCCTAGTAATATTAGGAGACCTTTAGATAAGGTTTATCCTGATAGAGTTTTAGATGTTTTTAGGAGACTTTTGTTTAACTTAGGAATCCTTATCTTAAGAGAATAAGGTATTTTTAGTACTAGTTAAACAAGGCAAGCCTGTCATTACTGGATATACAACCTTATTACTTGTAATTACAAATCATTATTCATTAGTTAATCAATAACATAGAATTCAACAATCTTACTTGATTTTCTTTTCCATCTTTTGGTTATCTTTTAAGAGTCGTCTTAGCTAACTTGGGTTTTAAGTCAAAGTTAAGAGTTGTCTTCCTTACTTAAGTGCTATGGTTGAGGTTGCAAGTTGTTTTCTTCAACCAAGGTAAGTTGTGACAAGTTTAAGAGTTCTCTTACTTCTCCAACTTGTCCTTCAAATTGTAATTGAACTCGGGGGGACAATTTAGGGGACATCTAACGGGAAGAACTTGAGTTAACTAGGCGAGACAACAAGTTGAGAAGTTATTCAAGATTGTGCCATCCCCCTAAACCATAAAAAGTTGGAACAAGAATTCGAAACCCCAACAAATTATTGCTCTCGTTGAGAGTCAACACTTTTCAATCATTAATTGAGGAAGGATTAGAGCCTTTAAGAGGGACAAATGCACAGTCCATGACCAAGTAGGTGATATAAAATGGCAACTATCATCCATCATCCATTCCAAGGAAACTAGGAGCAGCACCCTGCCACAGATGTCTAGCAAGCTTCATTCAAAATCACACGGCACCATGAGCATGTGGAAGATTCTGACCATGAGCAATTTCCCTCTCAAGAAAGGGGAAAAGAGCGTATAAGTCTAGGGAGCAGAAGGGAGATGTCACCAAATGTGCATCAGCCCTATGACTCCAATGATCAACAGTGATGCAATCCTCAAGAACCAAATCTCAAAAAAAGTACGAGAACTCGAAAACGAAGCTAGGAACGTTAAAACCATATTTGAACTTTGAATATGCTGTAACCCAATGACTTCTTGCAGCCATGAACCTTGATATAATATTCAAAGAAAAGATAAATCTTAGACCCACAAACATCTTTCAGAAAAGAAACCTATGATATAATAGATTGAACGCCACAAGAAGGATTGTTCTTGATAAGTTCAGTTTGCTCTCAAGGAACAAGGAAGCTCACAAAAGTGAATTTTCTGTCAATTTAATCAACCTCCCTCTTTCAAAGTTTGTTGGCACATTTATAGGATAGCTTTAACACAAATAAAACAAACCCTAGTAAAATAACTTATCTAATACAGATTAGCTCTTTACTTGTTTGAGTCTAACTTAATAAGCCAACAAATTAAAACAGACTTAAATTGAGCTTAGTAATACTGTTTTGAGCCCATTACAACTAACTAAACCTAAACAAGCTAATTTATGGGTTTTGTACATAGTTAGCTAGTGAAATCTTCTTGATATCCTTGGATCATGTTTATATAGCTTTGATTATATTCTAAGCCTAACACCTTAGAGAAATCTACAAGCAAACTTTGCTTCCTCCATGTATCTTCAATAAACACATTCAAGGTTACCTTTATTTTCTTTACTTTCGCTCCTGTAATTGAACCTTCATGAATGTGTAAAGGTTTTTGAGATGTGTTAGAATACATGATACCATCTCTAATGCTTGTGTTTCTATGAAATAAAGTGAAGATAAAGTCTTAGATCAAATAAAAGTATCATGGCACCCAAGAAGAATGCGGAGTCATTATGAGGCAGAACTATGGCGCACCACTAAGAGGGAAGATAAACAGCATTATGACAACCTTACTCACTAGATTAGGCTTAAGATAAAGATTATGTTCCCAACCATTGAAAAAGGGGATCTAACTGAATTGATCCTCTTTTACTTTGAAAAGCAAAGTGTTGAGAAAGGTGAAAGGGCAGATTTTGCATCCTACTACCTATATGAAAGAGCCAACCAATGGTGGCATTGGCGCAAGGCCCCTTATGGCCATGAAGGAAGGAGGATTGGCTGGACTCAATTCACACAAGAATTAGCAAACAGATTTGGCCCATCTAGCATAACTAACTATGAAGGACAACTTGCCTCGATTAGGCAGGAAAGCTCCCTTGAAAGCTATCTAGAAGAGTTTGAGAGGTTGGCTGAATTGCTTGGCAATTAGTTGGATAGTGCATTGATTGGCACTTTTCAAGATAGTCTTGTGCCTAGCAGAGCAAGTAGGTCAAGATGAGGTATCTAAACTCATTCACACAATGCATACGGTTGGCAAGCTCATTAATGATAGAATGAGTGTCACTTGTAACACGCCCAAGATGGCCAAACCTTCAGAGAGGTTAAAAAAGGCGTTCTCATCCTGCAGGGCAGCACCACCAAAACTAAGAGACCCTTTCAAGTTATTGGTAGAAGAAATCAACAAACGAATAGGAAAAAATTTATGTTTCAGGTGCAATGACAAGTGGCAGCCAAGCCTCAAGTGCAAGAAGGGCCTATTTAACATAACTGAGGTCATGAGTGATGAAGAACATGATGGAAGCAGTGAAGAAAAAGAAAGTCGCTTGGAAAATGAAGAAGAAACTGAGGCAGTACATTCCTTAAAGAATGCGACAGAAGGTGAGACAAAATTGAATACAGTAAGGGCAACCACTAAACCCACTGTCATGAGGTTATTTGTAGCCATCAATGGACAAGAGTATTAGTGTTGATAGATAGTGGAGCCACCCACAATTTCATCAACACAAAACTTGTTAAGACATTTCAATTATGTTTAAAGAAAATTGCACTCTTTGAAGTGAGAATTGCAAGTAGATAGAAACTCAAGTGTTCTCAAGTGATCAAGGCCATAGAAATGCAGATTCAATGTGTCAAGATTGAAGTTGAGCTGCATGTTTTAGCCTTGGCAAGCCAATAATAGTTTCAGCAGCAGCAGAACATCTATGCCAAGAAGAGATCTAGCAGCAGCAGGACATTTATACTAGGAAGAGATTTAACAGCAGTAGCACATCTACACCAAGAAGAGTTCTAGCAGTAGCAAGACATCCATGCTAAGTAGTATTCCAGTAGTAGCAGGACATGCATGGTTAATTCCAGCAATAAAAGGACACGCCACAAGGAAGTCTAGCAGTAGTAGAAACAAGATAAGACAAGGAGTTCTAGTTCAAGTAGAATTTTACAATCAAGAATCCTATTAACATTAGGAAAACCTTTAGATAAGGTTTATTTTGATAGAGTTTTAGATGTCTTAGGATCCTTGTCTTAAGTGAATAAGGTATTCTAGTACTAGTTAAACAAGGCAAGGTTATCATTACTATAAATACAATCTTATTACTTGTAATTACCAATCATTATTCATTAGTTAATCAAGAACATTGAATTCAATGTTCTTGCTTGATTTCTGTTTTATCTTTTTGATTATCTTTTAAGAGTTGTCTTGAGATAACTTGGGCTTAAGTCAAAGTTAAGAGTTGTCTTTACTACTTAAGAGCTAAGGTTGAGGTTAGGAGTTGTCTTCCTCAATTAAGGTAAGTTGTGACAGGTTTAAGAGTTATTTTGCCTATCCCATATATCTTTTAGAGTGTAATTAAACCCGTGGGATAGTTTAGCGGACAGCTAATGAGAAGAATTCAAGAGAAGCAGGTGGGAATCATTATCATAAAAGAATTAGGTGTTCTAAATGACTTAGGTGTCTTTATTAACATGGGAATCCTTATCATAAAAGAATTAGGTGTTCTAGTACTAGTTAAACATGGCAAGATGTCATTACTATACATCCAACCTCATTACTTGTAATCCTTAAGCTTTAATCATTAATCATAGAATTCGACATTCTTGCCTATTTGTTTTCTATCTTTTAGTTATCCTTGAAGAGTTGTCTTAGGATAGCTTGGGCTTAAATTAAGGTTAAAAGTTGTCTTCCTTGCTGAAGAGCTAAGGTTGAGATTAAGAGTTATTTTTTTCAACCAAGGCAAGTTATGATAGGTTCAAGAGTTGTCTTGGTAGTCCAACATATCCATTAGTGTGAAACTAAGCTCAAAGGACAGTTTAGGGGGACATCTGACACAAAGAACTCAAGTTCATCAAGCAAGACAACAAGCTAAGAAATAGTTTGCGATCGTGCCATCCCCTTAAACCATGAAAAAAGTTAGGGCAAGAATTGAGTCCTTAATAAATTGGCACTTTCGTTGAAAAACCATCTCATTGAGAAGCAGCATGGTCACCATCTCGTTAAGAAAGTAGTCGATCACCATGTCATCAGGGTAGCATTCATCCCCACTACATGAGCAAACTAATGAAGAATTTTGGTCTTAAAGAGGAACCAACGCTCACACAATGACCAAGTAGGTGACATAAAACAATAATTGTTGTCCATCATGTTGAAGATGAAAAGATTGAGAGTGAAGATAAAAAGCCCTAATAACTCTTTGATTGGCCTGTGGACACCCATATCAAGCCCAAAGCCTATTTCAAAAGCTAATCACTAAAGGACGAAATAACGGCTAGCTCTTGAAATTAAAAGATATGCTGTTACGTGTTGCACCTAGCTGGTAGAAAAGTAAAATAAACTCATACCTAACTGTTAGGATGTTGTATATATATACCCAAGATGTGTAAATATTTAGCAAATGAATAAACAAACTTCTTTATTCTTTCATCAATACTTTCTTTCATACTTCTTTGTTTCTTCATCAACATTTTTTCACACATCATCCATTCTTTGGAGCAGTTGAAGAAGGATACAACCCAAGTGACAGGCAAGCAACTCCAAACCAAATAAACGAGTAACACATTACCGCAGCGATCTAGAAGATTGCATTCAGAGATTACAGGGCACCATGCACAAGAGTAGATTCTTACCATAAGCAGCTTCCCACTCAAGAAAGGGGGAGAGTACATATGAGTTTAGGGAGCAAAAGGGAGGTGCCACCAAATTTACATTAGCACCACGACCCCTATGATGAGTACAATGACAATGAGGTCTTGGACTGAAGGCCAGCAGCATGGTAGCCACCAAGGATATGGAGTCATCACAAGGCAGAACTTTGGCAAATGACAAGGAGGGAGATCGACAACGTTATAATAGACCTGGACACAACATCAAACCTAAGATAAAAATTGAATTCTCAACCTTTGACAAAGGGATCAAACTGAATGGATCTTCAAGGCAGAGTTTTATTTTGAAAAGCAAGGTGTTAAAAGGGGTGAAAGGCTAGAGTTTGTCTCATACCACCTTTGCAGGAGAGCCAACCGGTGGTGGTGTTGGTTCAAGGCCACTTATGGCCAAGAGGGAAAGAAAAATAGGCTGGACTCGATTCATGTATGACCTGGACAAAAGATTTGGCCTATCCAACATGACAAATATTTGCTCCAAGTTTGATGAGAACCAAGTCTTTCCTTCATCAATTTTTGAGTGCATTACAGCAATGTAGAACTTGGAGTACTCATCTCCGCTCTTGAGATGCCAATTTGAAAACAAGTAAAGATGTTTCATCACCAACCATTCCAGTTAATGACAGTAGAGAAAAAATTTACACAAAGAAAATGCATATGCATGTCCAGATGATTGTGAACTGAGGATGCAAGTGCTTTAGGACATGACTTTGTACATCCAAATCCCAAGTTAGAGATGCAGATGTTTTGTGATGAGTTTAAAAGTACATTTGTCACATGCTAAGATCTGTTCATGTTCATGCTACTTTTACATCTCTACAATATCAGTTGCAGAACAATGACTTAAAAGCTCCTAAAGTTTCTACTAGACTGCCTTTTATATATTCATTAGCATTGGCAAGGATGGAAGGATAGCAAATTAAATTAGATGCAAGATCGCATTGGTCTTTGTATGGATTACAAGTATATTCAAATGTTTCTACAATTTATCCACCACAAATACTTTAACATGATTGAGGCCCAATTTGCCTTGTTGGCCAAAACTTGGATCGGGAAACTGTTAAAGATGAAGAGATTGAGGGTGAAGATGAAAAGCCCAAATAACTCTTGGATTGATCTATGGATACTCATATCAAGCCCAAAGCCCAATTCAAGCTAACTACTAAAGGACGAAATAACGGCTAGTTTTTTAAATTGAAAGATATGCTATTATGTGTTGTACCTAGCTGTTAGAAAAGTAAAGTAAGCTTGTACCTAGCCGTTAGGATGTTGTATATAAAAACCCAAGCTGTGTAAATATTTGGAGATAGAATACAAAAGCTCTTCAATTTTCTCTCTTCATCTATTTTCTCTCTACTTGCATTTTTTTATTTGTTTATGTTGAATCTTTGAAAGTGTGAGCTAAACACATTCAAATTCTATTTATCAACAGAAACAAGGTTGCAAATGATATTCCTGTCCATATTAAAAGACTTCCTAATCTTTCATAGACAGCTTCTCAAGCTACAAGAGATCAGACTTTTAGACCATTCATTACTCAAACTGCATCAGAAAATATGCCTAGCAATGCACTAAAAATGCCTTCTAATACATTAATGCTTCAGTCTTCTTCGAATAAGAAAGTTGGACACGTAGATCCAAAGGTCAATAATCAGCAAAAGATAACCCTTGAATGGAAATTCTGTAGCGTCTAGTGCTCTGAACAACATTCCCATTGCCATCACAAATGCCCAAAGTTAGAAATTAATACTTGATAATCCATATCAAAATAACCATGAAGATCAGCTAAATGAAAGCCTTGAAGATTAAAAACCGAGAGGAAGCAATGTTAGAGAACTCGTCTATCACTAAAGTAGAATTTAATAGTGAAATCAACTAGTATTCCTTCATCCATGCCATAGCAAAGCATGACATTAAGAGTGATGATGACCATATACCTTATTTTTCTAACATTAAGGCAATGGTTCCAACAATAAAATACCATTACAAAGACAACACAGACAAGCATTTTTCTAACAATAGGGAATGATGTTACCTACTGTATCACCTTTAAAGACAAGGTGAATCTCTAAGAAAGGGGGATTGTTGAGAGCCTAAATGTGCAAGAAAAGCAATAAGCAGAAAATAAGGCAACAAAGGAACCAAAACATTTATGCTCCAAGCATGGCCAATGCAAGCATACAGACCTGCGAGATTTAGACCTAATCCTAGTTGACAAAGGATATGCAAGCCAAGAAGAATTTCAGCAGCAGCATGACATACCAAGGATAAGTTCAGTAGCAATAGGAAACAAGATAAAGCAAGGAGTTTATGTTCAAGAAGGATTCTACAATCAAGAATATCAAGAATTCAAGTAGCATTAAGAAACCTTTATATTAGGTTTATCTTAATAATATTCTAAATGACTTAGAAATTTTTATACTTAGAAATCCTTGTCATAAAAGAATTAGGTGTTTTAGTACTAGTTAAACATGGCAAGGCTGTCATTACTATAAATACAACCTTATTACTTGTAATCCTTAAGCTTTTAATCATTAATCATAGAATTCAACATTCTTACCTATTTTCTTTCTATGTTTCAATTATCCTTGAAGAGTTATCTTAGGATAGCTTGGACTTAAAGTTAAGGTTAAGAATTATCTTCCTTGTTTAAGAGCTAAGGTTGAAATTAAAAGTTGTCTTACTTGTCTAACATATCCATTAGTGTGAAACTGAGCTCAAAGGACAGTTTAGGGTACATCTAACAAAAGGAACTCAAGTTCATCAAGTAGGATAGTAAGTTGAGAACTAGTTTGAGATCGTGCCATCTCTTAAAATCTGGAAAAAAAGTTAGGGTAAGAATCAGGTCTCTAACAAGTTATTGTTGAAAACCTAAGAATGCAAGAAAGGCGAGAAGCAAAAAATAAGGCGGCAAAGGAGCATGGGCTAGAGCATGAATGTGTCAAGCATGGTGACAACCAGAATGTAGTCTAGCAATATGGCCCAACTAGATTTAGAATTAATCTTAATTAATGAAGGACATTCATGCCAACAACAGTTTTGGCAAAAAAAAGGATATTCATGTCAAAAAGAACTTTAGTAGCAGCAGAACATCCATGTTAAGAAGAGTTTCAGCTGCAGCAAGACATCCACAAGCATTCCAGCAACAGTGGAACATCCACATTAAGGTGAGTTCCAATAGCAACATGGTGAAGTCCAGTAGCAGTAGAAAAGGAAAGGCAACGAGTTGTAGTATAAGTAAGATTCCACAATTAAGAAGATCAAGAATCTTAGTAGAATTAGGAAACCTTTATATAAGGTTTATCTTAGTAGAATTCTAGTTGTCTTAATAGATCTTGTTGACTTAGGAATCCTTGTGCTAAGAGAATAAGGTATTTTGGTACTAGTTAAACTAGGCAAGGCTATCATTACTATAAATATAGCCTCATTTATTATAATTGGAGATTTATTATTAAGTGTGAAAAATATTGAAGAAACAAAGAAGTGTGAAAGAAAGTATTGATGAAAGAATAAAGAAGCTTGTTTTTCACTTTACACATCTTGGGTATATATATACAACATCCTAACGGCTAGGTACAAGTTGATTTTACTTTTCTAACAGCTAGGTACAACACATAACAGCATAGCTTTCAATTTCAAGAACTAGCCGTTATTTCGTCCTCTAGTGGTTAGCTTGAAATGGGCTTTAGGCTTGACAAGAGTGTCCATAGACCAATCAAAGAGTTATTTGGGCTTTTTATCTTGACCCTCAATCTCTTCATCTTCAACACTCCCCCTCAAGTTGGGCTTGAACAAATTGATCAAGTTCAACTTGCATACGAACTTTTGGAGTTGTTGAATACTCGGAGGTTTGGTGAATATGTCCGCCAATTGATCATCACTCTTGACATAAGGCATTGAGATTGTCTTGTTCAAATATTTTTCTCTTATAAAGTGACAATCTACCTCTATATGCTTGGTCCTCTCATGAAACACCGGATTGTTTGCAATATGTATCGCCGATTTGTTATCACAATGTAGCTTCATAGGTGCCTCGACATTAAAACCCAAATCTTCAACCAATGCCTTCAACCATATCAATTCACTGGTGGTTGAAGCCATTGCTCTATATTCAGCTTCGCACTTGATTTGGCCACCACGGTTTGCTTTTTGCTCTTCCAAGTCACTAAATTCCCACCAACAAAAGTACAATATCCAGTTGTAGACTTGCGATCTTCAATGCTTCCTGCCCAATCAGCGTCCGTGTAGGCAAAAATTTGGTGATGTCCATGTTTCTTCATCAGTAATCCTTGTCCTAGAGTTCCTTTGAGATATTTGAGTATTCGGTCCACCATTTCCATGTGATTGGTCATTGGACAAGTCATGAATTGGCTTACCTGATTCACAGCAAAAGAAATGTCAGGTCTTGTAATAGTTAAGTAGATTAACTTACCCACAATTCTTTGATATTGCTTGATGTCTTCAATTGGTTTGCCCTCCTTCTTTTTGGCTTGTCCTTCAATTGGAGTTGATGCTATCTTCCCTCCAAGCTTACCTGTCTCTTTCAAAAGATCAAGTGTGTATTTCCTTTGGGATAGAAATAGCCCTTTATTAGAATGGGCTATCTCTATACCTAGAAAATACCGTAAGTGTCCAAGGTCTTTAATATCAAAAGTAGACTTTAAATAACTTTTAGTGCTGTTTATTCCCAAAGTATCACTCCCTGTTATAATGATATCATCCACATATATTATCACAACAGTAATACCATTATTGGAGTGTTTTATGAATAAAGAGTGATCAGCACTACTAACCTTAAAGTGTTGAGAAGTTAAAGCACCTAACAACTTAGAGTACCAGGCCCTAGGAGATTGTTTTAAGCCATAAATGGCTTTTCTAAGCTTACATACATGCGGTTTTGGTACTTTAATGTTGTATCCTTGTGGGATATCCATGTAAACCTCTTCTTCTAATTCCCCCTGGAGAAAAGCATTTCGAACATCCATTTGATACATTTCCCATTCATAATTAGTGGCTAAGGACAAAATAACTCTAATGGTGTTCATTTTGGCTACTGGGGCAAATGTCTCCGTGTAATCTAAACCATAGGTTTGAGTGAATCCTTTAGCAACCAATCTAGCTTTATGTTTCTCAATGGAACCATCACTCTTCAGCTTGGTTTTGTACACCCATTTACACCCAACTGTTTTCTTACCTTGGGGAAGAGTAACAATTTCCCATGTCTTATTCTTAACTAAAGCTTCCAACTCCTCATCCATGGCATTTCTCCAAATAGGAATGTCCTTGGCCTCGTTGTAGCAAGATGGCTCTTTCAAACTATCCAATTTGCTTAAAAACACTCTATAACTCTCTTTAACATTATCTAAGGTATAATAATTTTGTATAGGATGTGCTGTGACTTTGTTCCCATAAAAGAATACCCTATTTTTCTGCCATTCGGATGGAGGCTTCCTAATTCTTTGAGATCTTCTGAGAGGAAAATTTTGATCATGTGATGAAGAATCGGACTCTCTCTCATTTTGACCCACCGGTGAGGAACTAAATGGGATTTCATGCTCTGAAACTAATTGATCATTAGGGTTCTCATCACAAGGTGTTTCCTCACTTTGACTTTCGCTAACTATGTTTTGTTCTTCATTTGATTCCAATGGTTCATGAATATCACCATTCTGTTGTGTTGAATCTTCATAGATAAAATCCTCTTTTTCGCTTTCATTCAAACTAACTCCATTATTGATTTGATCGTTATTCCTTAACAAACTCAACCGATTACCTACAATAGATAGGGGAAGAGGATCCCCTTTCATTTCTCCTTCATTTCTCACTTTATCAAAGTAAGGATCACTTTCCAGAAAAGTAACATTTCTTGACAAGAATTTCTCATTCGTAAAAGGATCTAAACATTTATAACCTTTTTTATCAATGCAATACCCTAAAAATATGCACTTTACACTCCTATGACTCAATTTATCTCTAGCATGATTAGGGATGTGAACATAACAAGTACAGCCAAATACCTTTAGATAAGATAAGTTTGGTTGCCTATTATGCAACAATTCAAAAGGAGATTTTCCATTCAACAACTTCGAAGGCATACGATTTATCAAATGTATGGCAGTGAGAATGGCTTCATTCCAATATCTTTTAGGGACATTGTGATGAAACATTAGTGACCTTCCTACATCTAAAATGTGCCGATTTTTCCGCTCGGCCACACCATTTTGTTCAGGTGTGTAGGGGCAAGTCGTTTGATGAACTATCCCTAAAGTGCTCAAGTAATTCTCAAAGGCGTGACTAGTATATTCTCCCCCATTGTCGCTCCTAAGAATCTTAATCCTTTTGCCAAGTTGATTTTCAATTAAGGAAACATACTCTTTAAAACATGATAAGGTCTCTGATTTGTTTTTAATCAAGTATATCCAAGTGTATCTCGACTTGTGATCAATGAATGTGACAAAATATCTAAAGCCATTGTGAGATTCTAAAGGAGAAGTCCATAGATCAGAGTGAACAAGATCAAATATTTCATTATAACAAGTTTCCGAATGTACAAAAGGAAGTTTAGTCTGTTTTCCAAGATTACAAGCTCTACATTGTTTAAAATCACTAAACTTCATTTTCGGAATCATTTTACACAGAATGTTACTAGGAGGATGGCCTAGTCTTGCATGCCAAAGTTTCTGAAGTCCACGGTCTTCCTCAACTCTAAGGGCTTGATTGGTACTATCCAAAAAATATAGGCCGTCATGTAAGGTTCCCTCACCAATCTTCTTCCCGGTTGACATGTCCTGAAATATCACCTTATTGGGTTCAAAGGTGACACGACAATTTAAGTCTTTTGTTATTCTACTAACGGACAGCAAATTTGATGAAAAATTTGGCATATAAAGGCCACTTGTTCTCTTGGATAAAACTTTAATATCTCCTAATCCCTTAATGGGTATTTCACTACCATTGGCTATTGTCACATTTCTAATGTTTCCTAGGGTTTCTATTCTAGATGCCATGTTTTTATTTCTAAACATATGATTAGTAGCACCTGAATCAATAACCCAAGGGTCAAACTTAAAATGTGAGTTGGAAATCATACCTTGAGAGGAGCTTGGAAGATGGTTCTGAAGTAGTTTGGCCAAATCCTCAAGGAGTTTTGAGTTCCCTTTTTCGATCGCATTTTGAGCACCTTGTGGTGGTGCCTTTTCCTTGAAGTTAACTGGCCTCAAATGTGGATTAAGAACCCAACATTTTTCTTTAGTATGACCTAGCATCTTGCAGTGCCCACACTTCCAGCATTTGTCTTTAAGGTTGTGCATCCGTCCACATTTATCACACTTAGCCTTAACTTTTGCTCCTTGGACCATCCTGCCTTCTTCCTTGCTGTCCACCAAACTACCTCTCTCAGCCTTGCTTGAATTCCCATTCAAAATCTTTCTTTGCAAGTACTCTTTATTAACCTTGTTTGCAACATCGTCATAATAAGGCAAAGGTTCAATTCTAAGAATGTGATTCCGAAGATCTTCGTAGTCCGAACCCAAACCCATCAAATACGATATCACAAGATCTTCATTGGCCCTTTTTTCCACCTCTTCAATGTTGGTAGTATTCGGCCTTAATGATTGAAGTTCATCCCATGCCTCCTTAATTTTGGTGTTATATTCTATCGGATCACCTCCACTAAGGCTGATATTGTTGATGAACTGCTTCAACTCGTATATTCTCATCAAGTTTCCTTGATGACCAAATTGTCTCTTGATAGACTCCCAAAGTGCTTTAGAAGTTTCGGCCTTTGAGAATGCACCTACCAAGGATGGTTCCATGGAATTTAAAATCCATGTGTACACCAAGTTGTCGTTATAGCACCAATCTTCATATTCTTCACTTGATGTGTCTGTGGGCTTTGTGATTCTTCCATTCACGAAACCCAATGCTCGTTTTCCACATAATGCTCTTTCAGCGGGATTGATCCAAATTGAGTAATTTTTTCCATTCAAGGGAAATGTGGTAAGTTTCAAGGTGGTGTTACCATCATTATCAACTCCCTTGAAGGAACTTCTGCTCTTGGTGTTGTATGACGAGCCCTCCCTTTCCATTCTTTAATTTGGCTATGAAGGGGAATGTCTTGATACACCAAGAACCAACAAAGCAACAAAAGGTAAAAGCTAGATTCAAGATGAAACCTGCTCTGATACCATGTGAAAAATATTGAAGAAACAAAGAAGTGTGAAAGAAAGTATTGATGAAAGAATAAAGAAGCTTGTTTTTCACTTTACACATCTTGGGTATATATATACAACATCCTAACGGCTAGGTACAAGTTGATTTTACTTTTCTAACAGCTAGGTACAACACATAACAGCATAGCTTTCAATTTCAAGAACTAGCCGTTATTTCGTCCTCTAGTGGTTAGCTTGAAATGGGCTTTAGGCTTGACAAGAGTGTCCATAGACCAATCAAAGAGTTATTTGGGCTTTTTATCTTGACCCTTAATCTCTTCATCTTCAACATTAAGCATTATTCATTAATCAAGATCTTAGCATTCGATATTCTTGCCCATTGCTTTTCTGTCTTTGTCGCTTATCTTTGAAGAGTTGTCTTGAGATAACTTGATCTTAAGTCAAGGTTAAAGTTGTCTTCCTCAACCAAGGTAAGTTGTGACAAGCTTAAGAGTTTGTCTTACCTGTCTAACATATCCATTAGTGTGAAACAAAGTGCAAAGAAAAGTTTAAGAGAAACCCAACACTAGAGACTCAAGTTCATTAAAGAGACAACAAGTAGAGAAATAAGTTGAGATCGTGCTATCCCTCGTGACATTCTTGGATCAAAAGCCAGTAGCATGGAAATCAAGAAGGATACGGAGTCATCATGAGACAAAACCTTGGTGACCAACAAGAAGGAAAGACAGGCAGTAACATGATAGCCCTAGACACTACATCAAGTCTAAGGTAATAATCAAATTCCCAACCTTTGAGAAAAGGGATCCAACCGATTAGATCTCCAAAGCTGAATTTTATTTTGAAAAGTAAGTTATTGAAAGGGGTGAAAGGATAGAGTTTGCCTCATACCACCTTTGCAAGAGAGCCAACTAGTGGTGGTGTTGTCTCAAGGCCATTTATAGCCGAAAGGGAAGAAGAATAAGTCGTGCTCAATTCACATAAGAATTGAACAGATTTGGCCCATTTAGCATGACTAACTATAAGTGACAACTTGCTAAGATTAGGCAGGAAAGCACCCTTGAAAACTATCTAAAGGAGTTTAGAAGGTTGGCAAATTGGTAGGAAATTGGTCGGATAATGCATTAATAGGCACATTTTTGGATGGCCTCGTGCGTTGGCTGAGTAGGAAGGTCAAGATAAAGGATCCAAACTCCCTCACATAATGAATATGATTGGAAAGGCTCATCAATGATGAGAGGAGTGTTACTTGCAGTACAACCAAGATAGCCAAACCTTCAAAAAGGTAAGGGAAGGTGTCCTCATCCAACAAGACAGCACCCTTGAAGCCAAGAGATACCCTCAAGTTATCAATAGAAGAAATCAACAAAAGATTAGAAAGAGGTTTGTGTTTTAGGTGCAATGACAAATAGTAGGTAGGCCACAAGTGAAAGAAGAGCCTATTCAACATCATTGAGGTCATAAGTGACGAAGAACATGATGGAAGTAGTGAAGAATAAGAAAGCCACTTTAATAGTGAAGAAGAAGCCGAGATAGTACACTCCTTGGAGAATGCGACAGAAGATGAGATCAACTTGAATGTAGTAAGGGCAACCACTAAGCCATATATCATCAAATTCGAATAAAAGAAGAGAATATGCAGAAGATAGCATTATGGACACATAGTGCACACTATGAGTACCTTGTCATACTTTCAGGTTAAGCAATGCACCCTCTACATTCCAAACATCCATGATCAACATCTTGAGGCCTTACTTGCGTAGGTTTGTATTGGTTTTCTTTAATGACATGTTGGTCTATTCCAAGAACCATGATAATCACATAGAACACTTAGCAAAAGTGATAGAAGTGTTAAGAAGAAACCAATTTTTCATCAAGCCATCCAAATGCACATTCATGCAAGAGGCGCTTAAATACTTAGTCACATTATATCCGGCAAAGGAGTAAAAGTGTACCTGTTAAGTTTGATGAGAGAATGAGAGAACTTTCACCAAAGAGAAAGATGAAGAAGATGAGTGAATTGTTTTCTACTTCTTATTCAATTGTCTAAACATTTACACATCTTGTGTTTATATACACACTATCCTAACGGCTAGGTACAAACTCACTTTACTTTTCTAACAGCTAGGTACAACATACAAAAGCACATCTTTTAACTTTAAAAAACTAGCCGTTATTTTGTCCTTTAGTGGTTTAGTATGACATGGGCTTTGGGCTTGATGTGGGTACTCATAGATTAGCCAAAGAGTTATTTGGGCTTTTCATCTTCAACCTCAATCTTTTCATCTCCAATGCAACACAATCACAATGCTGGTATGAATCTGGAGATTGATCAATTGGCTCACTCGACTTTATTTCAACACTCCCCCTCAAGTTGGGCTTGAAGATGTTGTTCAAATTCAACTTGCTTATTGCGATCCCGATATGTTTTTTAGTAGGAGCCTTTGTGAACAAGTCTCCTAGTTGATCTTCGCTTGGAACATAAGGGGTGCAGATGGTCTGATTCTGAACTTTCTCCCTAATAAAGTGACAGTCCATCTCAATGTGCTTTGTTCTCTCATGGAATACTGGATTTGAAGCTATGTAGATTGCTGCTTTGTTGTCGCAAAATAGTTTCATTGGTGCTTCAGTTTTGAACCCTAAATCTTGAACTAAAGCCTTCAACCAAATCAGCTCACATGTTGCACTTGCCATTGCTCGATACTCAGCCTCTGCACTTGACCTGGCTACCACACTTTGTTTCTTACTCTTCCAGGTTACTATGTTTCCTCCAACAAATGTGCAATATCCGGTAGTTGACTTTCGGTCTTCAACATTTCCGGCCCAATCTGCATCACTATATGCTAGGATCTCATGGTGACCATTCTTTTGCATGTGTAAACCTTGCCCTGGTGTGCCTTTTAGGTAGCAGAGGATCCGATTTACCATGTTCATGTGGTTGGTCATTGGTTGCTGCATGAATTGACTAACCTGATTCACAGCAAAGCTAATGTCAGGTCTAGTAATGGTTAAATATATTAACTTACCGACAATTCGTTGATATTGCTTGACATTCTGAATTGGCTTGGGTTGCTTCTCTTTGTCTTCTTCTTTATCCTTTTGCTTGTAGGTATTTTCAATTGGCGTTGGAGCTATCCTTGCACCTAGTTTACCTGTTTCACCAAGTAGATCAAGTGTATATTTTCTTTGGCATAGAAATAGTCCCTTTTTAGAGTGGGCAATTTCTATTCCTAAAAAATATCGTAAGTATCCCAAGTCTTTAATGTCGAAAACAGATTTAAGATATGATTTAATGCAACTAATGCCTATTTCGTCATTACCAGTAATGATTATGTCATCGACATAAATGAGAATCACCGTTATTCCATCTTTGGAATGTTTGGTGAATAGTGAGAAATCAGCCTCACTTTTAATGAAGGCTTGACAACTGAGAGCATTGTGCAATTTAGAGTACCAAGCCCTAGGGGATTGTTTAAGGCCATAGATAGCCTTTCTAAGCTTACATACATGTGATTTAGGAATGTCAGTCCCATACCCTTCAGGTATTCTCATGTATACTTCCTCTTCTAATTCGCCTTGTAAGAAGGCATTTCTTACATCCATTTGGTACAATGGCCAATCATAATTAACAGCTAAGGACATAAGAACTCTAATGGAATTCATTTTAGCTACGGGGGCAAAAGTCTCGGTGTAATCAATACCATAAGTTTGAGTGAAGCCTTTGGCCACTAACCTAGCCTTATATTTTTCAACAGTTCCATCACTCTTAAGCTTGGTCTTGTATACCCATTTGCAGCCAACAACCTTCTTCCCTTTAGGCAGTGGAACAATATCCCAAGTTTGATTTCGAATTAAAGCCTTAAGCTCTTCATTCATTGCACTTCTCCAAATTGGGCTAATTTGGGCCTCTTGGTAATTGGAAGGCTCTTGAATATCATCGATGGCATTTAGAAAAGCTTTATACTGATCTTTAATGTGATCATGAGTATAGTAGCTTTGAATAGGGTGATTGGTTACATGGTTTCCATGATGAAACACTCTAGTTTTCATCCATTCAGAGGCAGGTCTTTTGATCCGAGTAGATCTTCTAAGTGTGGGTAGTTCCTGTGTAGCATGAGCATCACTATCCATAAATTGATTTGGTATGTCATGGCTACTAATTTGGTCATCTCCAAGATGATCTGGATCAATCTGATTGTGGGATGAATCATCTTGGGCAAAAGTAGGTTCATTCTCATCATTGGTTTGTCTAAGAGGGTAAGGATCATTCTCATTTTGAGATGATTCCTCTTGAAATTCTAGCTGATTATGCATATTCTTCCTAAGTTCAAGAATGGGTCCCTTTGTGTGAATAGTGTCAATAACAGGACCTGGGTTGGAATTACCCACATCCTCCCCCTTACCATTGGTTTTGAGTTCATGTTTTTCGAAGTAGGGTTCATGCTCTAAAAATGTTACATTTCTAGATACAAACAACCTATTTGTTTTAGGGTCAAAGCATCTATAACCCTTTTGGGTTGTGGCATAACCTAGGAATATGCATTTTTGACTTTTATAGCTAAGTTTGTCCCTATTGCTACAAGGAATATGAACATAACATATACATCCAAAAATTTTAAGATATGAAAGATTTGGCTTATGATTAAACATTACCTCATTCGGAGTCTTGCCTTTTAGAACCTTTGTTGGTGTTCTATTTATCAAATGAACAGCTGTGAGGATGGCATTGCTCCAAAAATGCTTAGGAACATTATGGTAGAACATCATTGATCTTCCAACTTCCAAGATATGTCTATTCTTCCTCTCTGCCACTCCATTTTGTTCTGGAGTGTATGGGCATGTAGTTTGATGTACAATCCCTTCACTTACCAAGTATTCCTTAAAGGAATTATTGACATATTCTCCACCATTATCAGTTCTAATCATTTTAATTTTTCTGCCAAATTGGTTAGTGACAAAAAGCATAAAGCGTTTAAAGCATGGTAATGTGTGCGACTTGCATTTTAAAAGGTATATCCACGTATATCTAGATTTGTGATCAATAAATGTAACGAAGTATCTATAGTTATCATGAGATGTCACAGGAGCAGTCCATAAATCAGAATGAATTAAATCAAAAACATCATCACATTCATGTTCTGACAGTACAAAAGGAGGTCTAGTTTGTTTTCCTAAAATACATGCTTCACACTTAGAAATGTAACAATCTTTTAAATCGGGAACTAGACTATTCAAAATGTGATTAGAAGGATGTCCCAGCCGTGCATGCCATAGCTCATGTGAATTAATTTGTTTAGTGACCCTAAAAGCTTGTTTTGCGTCATTTAGCATGTAGAGGCCATTTTCAGCGAAACCTTCACCAATCTTCTTCCCGGTTATAATATCCTGAAAAATCACTTTATTAGGACTAAATATAGCAATACAATTTAGGTCTTTAGTGAGTTTACTAACCGATAATAGATTAGAATCAAAATTAGGAATATAGAACCCTTTAGTATGTTTTGACAATAAATCTAAATCCGCTGAATACTTAATGGGAACATGCTTTCCATTAGCAACTTTGACACTTTGTATTCTCCTTAAAGGATATAGTCTAGATGCTTTATTTATGTTTCTAAACATATGATCACTAGCACCTGAGTCTATAATCCATGGTTCATGATCATTGCGAGAGTAAAAGTGAGAGTTAAGAAGAGTACCGTCCTCCCATTTGCCTTTATGAGCATGGTGTTGGGTTCCAAGTGCTTCCATATTGATTTGCAGTTGGTTCTGTATCACCTTGGCAATATCATCGAGGCTAAAGGAGTGAACACTTGAAGTCTCGGTGATAGGAGCTGAATGGGCACTTGGAACACCGTGGATACTTTGATTTGAGACTTTACCCTTCTTGAACCGTGAAGGCATGAGTTCTGGGTGAAGATACCAGCATCGATCTTTAGAGTGACCATTCTTGTGACAATGGTCACACTTAGCTCGATTTGGGTTGTTGCTGTTTCCCTTTGACTTGGTCACTAAGGCTTCAGTTTTAAGCTTCTCTTGAGCCAAAAAAGCATTTGTCTCCACCTTGTGGTCATGGCCATTTACGTCCAGGAGACGATGGGCTGTTTCTTCCTTGTTAATCATGTAACAAACCTCTTCAAAGGGAGGCATTTCATTGCTTCTCAGTATTTGATTCCGAATGTCATTAAACTTGGAGTTTAAGCTAGCAAGATAAGTAAATACCTTATCCTCATTAGCACGTGCAAGAATAATGGCAATGTCGTTAGTTTCTGGCCTGTAGGAGTGAAGCTCATCCCATGCCTCTACGAATTTTCCAAGGTGTTCAACTGAGCTCATCTCACCTTGATTAAGCTTATTCAAGAAAGATTTAAGCTCATACACTCTCATGAGATTCTTTTGTTGACCATAGATTCTCTTGATAGAATCCCACAACTCTTTCGACGTCTCGGCATTGGAGAAGATACCAATCAAGCTTGGTTCTATTGAGTTAAGTATCCAAGTTAGAACCATTTTGTCTACTTGGAACCATTCTTCAAATCCATCATCATCCAACGGTCTCTTAACCCTTCCTGTGACAAACCCGTATCTACCTTTACCACACAAAGCATTTGTTGCGGCCTTGACCCATATGGGGTAGTTGTGGTTGTTTAGTAGAATTGTGGTGAGTTTAAGGGAGGTGTTAGCATCTACTTCCATTATCATGGAATTGGTTCTAGTAGAGGTGTTGATGGTGGTTTGAGAAGGTGCTTCACTGGATTTGTTGGTGCCTAAAGAGGGTCCCTCATTTGCCATTTAGATTTGGGCAAAGAATGAGGGATTTTTTTTTCTTTGAAGCACCAATGTAAAAGAATAAAGAACAAGAAGAATGATAGGAGCTTACTGCTCTGATACCATGTTAAGTTTGATGAGAGAATGAGGGAACTTTCACCAAAGAGAAAGATGAAGAAGATGAGTGAATTGTTTTCTACTTCTTATTCAATTGTCTAAACATTTACACATCTTTGTGTTTATATACACACTATCCTAACGGCTAGGTACAAACTCACTTTACTTTTCTAACAGCTAGGTACAACATACAAAAGCACATCTTTTAACTTTAAAAAACTAGCCGTTATTTTGTCCTTTAGTGGTTTAGTATGAGATGGGCTTTGGGCTTGATGTGGGTACTCATAGATTAGCCAAAGAGTTATTTGGGCTTTTCATCTTCAACCTCAATCTTTTCATCTCCAATGCAACACAATCACAATGCTGGTATGAATCTGGAGATTGATCAATTGGCTCACTCGACTTTATTTCAACAGTATCAACATAAGATAGGAGCTATATAATCATGGCTAACTCCTAAAAATGTCGTTAAGCTTGTGAAAAAATGTTGATGAAGAAACAAAAAATGTGAAAAAAGTATTGATGAAAGAATAAATAAGCTTGTTTTTTTCTACTTTTTCATTTAGAAGGATGGGTTTATATACATGAGTTTGTAAAAACTAATTTTTCAAAATTTATGGCCGTTACTATTTATAATGGTCACTATTCACAACAGCAACTGTTCTTATTGGCTTGTTTGGTTGTCTTATCTGTTTAGTTTCTCTCATTAGTTGTAATGGGCCTTGTGGATTGTAAGACTAATAGTGAGCCTTCTAAATTACTTTATAGAAATAGTGATAAGTCAACTAAGATCCATATTAGTTGTTGTCACTATCAATTTCAGCAGAGTTTAGGGGATTTTTGGGCTTGACGAGTTACTACCACCGATTTGTCTGAAAATATAGCACTGTAATAAAGCCTTTGACAAATTTGTTGAAGAAGAACAGTTTCCTATGGATCGAGACGAGTGAACATGCTTTCAAAACATTGAAGTAGGCCATGTGCGAGACACCGGTGTTAGCACTACCCGACTTCAACCAAACATTCAAGGTACATATCAACGCATGCCAAGATGGAATTGGTGCTGTCCTTAGTCAAGCTGGAAGACCAATTGCATACATGAGCAAAGTTTTAGGGCCTATGAAGAAGAAATGGTCAATATTTGCCAAGGAGATGTTGGCAATCATCCATGCAGTCAATGTATGGTGACTTTCATCCGCAAATGGACAACCAAAGTGAGGTAACTAATCATACTTTAGAGCAATATATGAGATATTTCTGCCATGATCATCAAAGTGAGTGAGAGGAGTACATACATGGGAAAAAATATGGTACAACACTACCTATCATGCGATAGTTAAGATGTCACCATATCAAACCGTTTATGGTAGAATTCCACCTAGATTGTCAAGTTACCATAGGAAACTAAACCCTACATGAAGTAGATATCACACTTCAAATAAAAGATAAGGTCTTAAAGAGACTTAAGCATGAGCTTGAGCAAGAAGGACCGAATAAAGAGACAAGTTGTCAAGATACGGAAGGTAGAAGAATTCAAGGTAGGAGACTACGTGATATGCCTCAAGGATCTTTAATGGTGAATCAAGATCTAATGGATATATTTTCTTTTAGGGTTTTATGCATGGAAAGAGATGCTGGGATATGGTATAGTTGTTGAGTGGATAAAAATTCGTAATTGGAGTAAGTTATTGGATTTGTAGAGGTGTTTTAAGGAAGCTAAAGGGTTATGTACAAATTTGAAATGGGAATGTGATAGGGATAGCTTATGAAAAGTTTAGGAAAAGGAAATAAAGTTTCAATCAATATCAAGAATCAAAATAAAGAAATTAAAAACTAGTTAATCAAGTTTGATAAGATCAAATCGCCACAAACAAGATTACTAGGTTGATTCACCACTAAGATAGAAAGAAGGAGAGTGATAAGAATCGATAAATAATTCACCACTAAACAAAGAATTTGTTTAGATAAAAATTTGGATGCAACTCAGCAAAATTTTGTTCATTCATAAAATTCCCCAGTTACAAGCAATAATGTTGTATTTATAGTAATGACAGCCTTTTCATGTTTAACTTATACTAAAACGCCTAATTTATTTATGACAAGAATTCTTAATTAATTAAGGACTACTAAGTCATCTAGAATTCTATGAAGATAAACCTAATATATTGGTTTCCTAATCATACTTAAAATCTTGCTTGTAGAACCCTACTTGATCTCAAACTCCTTGCCTTGTGACATTTCCTTCTGCTGCTGGAATTCTCCTTGGCATGAATGTCCTTTGTTAATGAAGATTAATCCTTCTTGGATGGCAGCAACTTCATTTCCATGATGGAGCACATCATCTTCCCCTTGCTGAATTAGATTTGCCCTCAAATCCTTCTCTTCGGTGTCTTTGAAATCATCTTTTAAGTAAGGAGAAAGGTCCCTGATATTGAATGTAATAGAAACATTATAATCTCCCGGCCAATTCGATCTTATAAGCATTATCATTCACCTTGTCAACAACTCTAAAAGGACCATCAACCTTTGGCATTGGTTTTGATTTTCTTTGTGTTGGAAACCTTTCCCTGCGTAGGTGAATCCAAATTAAATCTCCTAGGGCAAATTGAATTCTTATTCTCCTTTTGTTTGCTAACCGTGCGTATTCTTCATTTTTCTTTTCAATTTGTTTCTTCACACTCTCATGTAGAGACTTAACAAACTCAGCCTTTCTGTTTCCATCAAAGCAAATTCTTTCTTCAATAGGCAGTGGCAACAAATCAAGAGGAGTTGTAGGATTGAATCCATAAACTATCTCAAATGGAGAATGCTTCATTCCACTATGCACACTTCTATTATAAACAAACTCAACATATGATAAACAGTCATCCCAGTTCTTTAAATTCTTGTTGACAATAGTACGAAGTAAAAGAGAAAGGGTTCTATTTACCACTTTAGTCTGTCCATCAGTTTGAGGATGGCATGTTGTGTTAAAGAGTAGTTTTGTTCCGAGTCTTTTCCATAAAGTCTTCCAAAACTAACTTAAGAATTTGACATCACGGTCTGAAACAATACTTTTGGGAACCCATGCAATCGAACAATCTCCTTGAAAAATAACTTAGCAACATGTTGAGCATCATTCATCTTGTGGCACAGAATAAAATGAGACATCTTCAAAAACCTGTCAACAACCACTATAACTGAATCCTTTCCCCTCTGCGTTCTAGGTAAAGCAAGCACAAAATCCATGCTTAGATCTTCCCACGATTGATTTGGTACAAGCAATGGCATGTATAACCCTTGTGACATCTCCTTGCTCTTAGCTTTCTTGCATATCACACATCTTTCTATGACTTTTTTAACATCTTTGATCATGATTGGCCAATAAAAGTGTTCCTTGAGTGCCTTTAATGTCTTCTTTTCTCCAAAATAACTAGCTAAACCTCCACCATGAGTTTCCCTCACTAAGTGCTCACAAATTGAACAATTTGGGATGCACAATCTACCTTGCTTGAACATATAGTTATCATGTCGATAGAATCCTTGCATGGTTCCTTTCTTGCACTCCTCATATATTGATGCAAAGTTTGGGTCATCTTTATACTGATCTACAAGCATCTTAAAACCCATTAGTTTAATATTTAACATGAAAATTAAAGAGTACCTCCAAGATAGTGCATCAACCACAATATTAACATTTCCTTTCTTGTACTTGATCACGTAAGGAAAAGACTCTAAGAATTACACTCATTTGGCATGCCTTCTATTCAGCTTTCTTTGCCCCTTTAAATGCTTCAAGGACTCATGATCAGTGTGAATAACAAACTCCTTGAGCAATAAGTAATGTTGCCAAGTCTCTAAAGCTCTAATTAAAGCAAAAAACTCTTTGTCATAAGTTGAGTAATTTAATTGTGCACCACTCAACTTTTGACTAAAGTATGCTAATGGATGCCCCTCTTGCATAAGAACAGCCCCAATTCCCAGACCAGATGCATTGCACTCCAATTCAAAAGTTTTGGTGAAATCAGGTAATATTAAAATTGGTGCAGTTGTCAACTTCTCCTTAATCAACTCAAAACTCCTTTGTGCTTCATTATTCCATTCAAAAGCCCTTTCTTTCTGAATAATTTTAGTAATAGGAGCAAGTAAAGTACTGAAATTCTTCACAAACCTTCGATAAAAAAAGCCAACCCATGGAAACTTTTCACTTTAGCAACACTACTTGGAATAGACCAATCTTTAATAGCCCTTACCTTTTCTTCATTAATCTCTTCGTGACTCTCCAACTTGTCACCTCATCTAAACCTTCCTTTCTTTCGCCTGGTTTTCTCGTTTTCCCACCATAAATTGGCATAATCATTGAATTCAAAAGCTGCCACCATGCACTTTCTTGGTTCAGAATAATCATAGTACTCAAATACCTTCTTTACTATTTGCACCCATTCTAAGTACTCCTTGGGTGAACTTGTTCCTTAAAATGTCGGAATCTTCAGGTTAACATCAATTCCATTATCTCTGGTACTTCTTCTCTACCATTGTCTCTCCCCAGCTTCATTATCTATTTTTGGCTCATTAAGCTCATCTCCTTGATAATAATCAGCCCCTCTAGTTGCTTGTTGCCCTCGTCATTCATGTCTTCTGGGTTGTTGCTGAATGGTATTTCTTTCCACGACTTGAATTAAACGGTTAATTTGCTCCCTCATCTCTGCTTGTTAACGTTCAAGTGCTAGGATCTTAGTTTGATCCAAAATTAATCCTCTTGGAACATGGGAAATTTCTTCTTCTCCAAACATAATTCTTCTTGAAATTTTCAAGTGAATGAGTTTCTTGATTCAAAGAGGCTCTGATACCAACTGGTATGCCTCAAGGATCTTCAATGGTGAATCAAGATCTAATGGGTATATTTTCTTTTAGGGTTTTGTGGATGGAAAGAGATGCTGGGATATGGTATAGTTGTTGAGTGAATGAAAATTTGTAATTGGAGTAAGTTATTAGATTTGTAGAGGTGTTTTAAGGAAGTTGAAGGGTTATGTACAAATTTGAAATGGGAATATGATAGAGATAGCTTATGAAAAGTTTAGGAAGAGAAAATAAATTTTCAATCAATATCAAGAATCAAAATAAAGAAATTAAAAACTAGTTTATCAAGTTTGATAAGATCAAATCGCCACAAATAAGATTACTAGGTTGATTCGCCACTCTAAGATAGAAAAAAGGAAGAGTGATAAGAATTGATAAATAATTTACCACTAAATAAAGAATTTGTTTATATAAGAATTTGGATGCAACTCAGTAAAATTCTACTCATTCATAAGACTCCCCTAGTTACAAGTAATAATGTTGTATTTATAATGATGACAATCTTTCCATATTTAACTTATACTAAAACGCCTAATTCATCTATAACAAGGATTCTTAAGTAAGTAAGGACTACTAAGTCATCTAGAATTCTATGAGGATAAACATAATATATTGGTTTCCTAATGCTACTTAAAATCTTGCTTGTAAAACCCTACTTGATCTCAAACTCCTTGCCTAGTGATATTTCCTACTGCTGTTGGAATTCTCCTTAGCATAATGTCCTTTGTCAATGAGGATTAATCCTTCTTAGATGACAGCAACTTCATTTCCATGATGGAGCGCATCACTACATTTATCTCAAGATCCATCTTAGAAGTAAGATAAGAACCGGAAAGCCAACTATAGCTAAGCTAGCTATGAAGTATCTCAAGTCTTATGAAGTCTTTTAGCAAATTGGAGTAGTAGCATATTGCCTAAGACTGCTGCCTACATCCAAACTTCATCCAGTATTTTATATTTCATTGTTGAGGAAGAAGTTAAAAGATATGAGACAAGTAAATGAAGGGCTATCAACTGTTGTCATTATAGCCTTCCCAAACTTGTGTGAGACTGATAAAGGTTGCAACAATCCTTTTGTCTTACCTCCTTATGGTTTTGTCCTTTGGCAAGTGTCATATTCACAAACTGTTGAAATAAAGTCGAGTGAGCCAATTGATCAATCTCCAGATTCATACCAGCATCATGATTGTGTTGCATTGGAGATGAAAAGATTGAGGGTGAAGATGAAAGGCCCAAATAACTCTTTGGCTAATCTATGAGTACCCACATCAAGCCCAAAGCCCATGTCATACTAAACCACTAAAGGACAAAATAACGGCTAGTTTTTTAAAGTTAAAAGATGTGCTTTTGTATGTTGTACCTAGCTGTTAGAAAAGTAAAGTGAGTTTGTACCTAGCCGTTAGGATAGTGTGTATATAAACACAAGTGTGTAAATGTTTAGACAATTGAATAAGAAGTAGAAAACAATTCACTCATCTTCTTCATCTTTCTCTCTTTGGTGAAAGTTCTCTCATTCTCTCATCAAACTTAACACAAACTATCTTTTTGACTTCTACCATGAGTCCTTCCCACCAAAAGAGCAACTTGTTCCATATGTATGTACGGAATCATCCCGAATGATCTCCTTCCCATGAATTGTGGAAGTGGTTTAAAATCCTTCCCCTTAGACCCGATGTGTTTTGTGAATAAACCTGCTGGCTGTGCCAAATATATGCTCATCTAAGGGTGAATTTACTAACCTTAGGGTTAAATTTCTTGATCTTCTTTATTAGCTTTTGGCTATGAGGATCAAGTTCTATTGCCCCCTTTATCTCTACCTATTTGTTCCAATCTACACCACTAATGGCAGTGAGTCTGATTTACAAGGCTCGCATACTGCCTACAACACTTGTCCTCCATGGTTTCTTGACAAAGGATCTGTCACCTTGTTTTCCTTGCCTGATTTATAGACTATTTCATACTCATACCCCAGTAACTTGACAAGGAACTTCTACTATTCAGGTGTGGTGATTTTCTGCTCCATCAAGCTCCTCAAAGGCTATTAATTCGTAACTATCATAAACTTTCTCTCAAGAAGGTAAGGACGCCATACCTTGACTACATGGATGATTGCCAACATCTTCTTGGCATATATTCACCATTCCTTCTTCATGGGCCCTAAAACCTGGCTCATGTATGCAATAAGCTTTCTGGCTTGACTAAAGACAACACCAATTCCATCTTGGCATCTATCAATGTGTAGCTCAAGCATTTGGTTGAAGTCAAGTAGTCCTAACATTAGTTTCTCACACATGACCTGCTTCAAAGCTTTGAAGGTGACTTCACTCTTCTTTATTTATAACAAATTGTCTTCTTTAGCAAATCTATTAAAGCTTTTGCTATAGTGTTGTATTTGCGAACAAATCAGTGATAATAGCTTGTCAAGCCTAAAAGTTCTATAAGCTCAATTACATTCTTACGATTTTGTCATGATTGCATAGCTCTTATCTTGCATTAGTTCACCTTGACACCTCTTACATGAATGTGCATTTTGATGGCTTGTTGAAAAATCGATTTCTTTTCAACACCTCCATAACTTTTGCTGTGTTTCAAATAATCATCATGGTACTTGGAATAGACAAAGATGTCATCAAAGATGACATAATGAACACTATAAGTACCTAGTCACTTGAAATGTGGAGGATGCGTTGCATAACCCAAAGGTTATGACTAGGTACTTATAGTGTTCATTATGTCATGGAATGCCACATTAACCACCTTATTCTCGTCAATTAATGAGATATCTTGATAATAATGTCATAAGGCTGGTAGTCCTTGTAGTTCCTCTAAGACATCCTTAAATTGCTCCAATAGGAACCTTACTACCAAAGGTATATCTTCATGTGTGTTTTGCCCTTCTTGTTATACTGCTATGTTTGTTGCACTAGTGGCCAAATGGATGCCATAACATTGTGCCCTCTTTTTGTACAATCGTTTAAAGGTACTTACCTTATAATGGTGTGCTGCCATGGTGGATGATACCTTCCAAGTGTAGTCTTTTCCTTTCCATTGAAAATGTACGGCCATTGTCTCGTAGTTAAACATGATCTTTCCCACTATTATAATGTTGTCTATCCTCCCTTCTAGTGGTGTGCCATGGTTCTGGCTCACGATGACTACGCATCCTTTTTGGTTGCCATGATGTTGGCCTTCGATCTAAGTCCTCATCATTGCTATATTCATCATAGGGGTCATAGGGCTGATGCACATTCAGTGACACCTCCCTTCTGTCCCCTAGACTCATGTGTCCTTTCTCCCTTTCTTGGGAGGGAAGTTGCTCATGGTCGAAATCGTCTTTATGCTCATGGTGCTATGTGCTTTTTAAACGAAGCCTCTTAAACATCTTTGGTAGGGTGCTACTCCTAGATCGTTTGAACTAGATTTATTTTCCTGCCACTCGAGGGTGTATCCCTCTTTAACTACTCTAAGGAATGGATGATGGATGATAACAACTATTTTATATCACCTATTTGGTTATAGATTTTGCATTGGTCCCTCTCCAGGGCTAGGATCTTTCCTCGATTGGTGACTAAAAAGTCTTCATCAAATGGCTCATGGTGAGGCTGATTGCTGCCTTGATGACATATTGACCGTGTTGCCTTCTCACTGAGATGATGATCATGCTGCTTCTTAACAAAAGCATTAATTTGTTGGGGACCCAAATTCTTGTTCGAACTTTTTTTACGATTTAAGGGGATGGCACGATCTTGAATAACTTTTCAACTTACTGTCCTGCCTGGTTAACTTGAGTTCTTCTTATTAGATGTTCTCTAAACAATCCCACAAGTTCAATTATACACTAAAGGATATGTTGGACAAGCAAGACAACTCTTAAACCTGTCACAACTTGCCTTGGTTGAGGAAGACAACTCTTAACTTAGACTTAAGCCCAAGTTATCTCAAGATAATTCTTAAAAGATAATCAAAGAAATAGAAAATAAATCAAGCAAGAATGTCAAATTCTGTGTTCTTGATTAACTAATGAATAATGAATGAATAAAGCTTTTTTTTTAATGCAAGTAATGAGGTTGTATTTATAGTAATGACAACCTTACCTTATTCTCTTAGGACAAGGAATCCTAAGTCAACAATGTCTCCTAAGACATCTAAAACTCTAGCAATATAATCCTTATCTAAAGGCTTCCAAATTCTACTAAGATTCTTGATCTCATTGATTATAGAATCCTACTTGGACATAAGCTCGTTGCCTTTCCTTTCTTACTACTACTAAACTTCCCTTTGGTGTATTCTTCTACTACTAGAATTTACCTTGGCGTGGATGTGCTACGTAGGCTAGAATTCTTGTTAGCATGGATGTCCTATTGTTGTTGTAGTTCTTCCTGATGTGAATATCCTTCTTCTTCCAAAACTCTTATTGTCATGAACGTCCTTCCTTAATTAACATTAAGTCTGAATCTGGCCAGGTCTCATTGTGAGGCTACATACTAGTTGTTGCTACACTTGACACACTCATGCTCTAGCCCATGCTCTTCTTTGTCACCTTATTTTCTGCCTGTGATTTATACCTTCCAAGTGCAATATTTCTCTTTTTATTGGAAGTGCATGGCTATTCTCTTGTAATCAAACATGATCTTTCTCACTATTTTAAGCCAAGCATTGCCTAAAACTATATCAAGGCCTGCCAAGGCTAAAACATGCAATTTAACTTCAATCTTGACTCCTTGAATCTGCATTTCAGCTACCTTGATCACTTGAGAACACTTGAGTTTTTGTCTACTTGCAACTCTCACTTCAAAGGATGAAATTTACTTTGAACATAACTGAAGTGTCTTGACAAGTTTAATGTTGATGAAATTATAGGTGGCTCCACTGTCTACTAACACCAATATATTTTCTCCATTGATGGTTGCGAACAACCTCATGACAGTAGGCTTGGTGGTTGCCCCTACTACATTCAACTTGATCTTACCTTTTGCCATATTTGCTAAAAAATGTACTACCTCAGCTCTTCTTTACTATCTAAACGGCTTTCTTATTTTTCGTCATTGCGTCCATCGTGCTCTTCATCACTCACGACCTTAATGACATTGAATAGGCCCCTCTTGCACTTGTGGCTACCACTTATCATTGCATTTAAACCACAAACCTCTTTCTATTCGTTTGTTGATTTTTTCTCTTGATAACCTAAAAGAGTCATCTAGTTTTAAGAGTGATCCCTTGTTAGATAAGGGTGTCTTCCCTAACCTCTCCAATGGTTTGGTTATCTTGGATGCATTGTGGGTGACACTCTTTCCATCGTTGATGATCCTTGCCAACCAAATGCATTATGTGAATAAGTTTGGATCCCTCATTTTGACCTGCTGAGTTAAGGCAAAAGGCCATCTAAAAAAGTGCCTATTAATGCATTATCTGGCCAATTCCCTACCAACTTTGCCAACCTCTTAAACTCTTCTAGATAACTTTCAAGAGATCCCTTCTACTTAATCTTGGTAAGTTATTCCTCATAGTTAGTCATGCTAGACTAGCCAAATCTGTCCACCAATTTTTGTGTGAATCTAGTCCAACCAATTTCATAGCCATGGGTCGCCTTAAGCCAACGCCACCATTGGTTGGCTCTTCCACATAAGTGGTAGGATGCAAAATCTACCCTTTTACCCCTCTCAACACCTTGCTTTTCAAAGTAAAACTCAGCCTTAGAGATCCATTCAATTGGATCCCTTTTTTCAAGGTTGAGAACTTAATCTTTAAGACAAGAATTCCTAAGTCAACAAGGTTTTCTAAGACAACTAAAACTCTATCAAGATTAACCTTATCTAAAGATTTCCTAAGATAACAAGGTTTCCTATGACAACTAAAACTCAATCAAGATTAACCTTATCTAAAAGTTTATTAAGTTAACAAGGTTTCTTAAGACAACTCAAACTCTGGCAAGATTAACCTTATCTAAAGGTTTCCTAAGTCAACAAAGTTTCTAAGACAACTAAAACTCTATCAAGATTAACCTTATCTAAAGGTTTCCTAATGCTACTAAGATTCTTGATCTTCTTGATTGTAGAATCCATTTTTGGACTAAAACTCGTTGCCTTATCTCATTTCCTACTACAATTGGACTTTCTCTTGGACAAAAACTTGATTGTAGAATTCTCTATTGCACCCAGAATTCACCTTGCGTGTCCTACTGCTATTGGAATTCTTTTTGGCATGCTAAAACTCTTGTAGACATCCTACTATTGTTGGAGTTCTTCATAAAGTGAATATCCTTCTTCTTTTAGCACTCTTGTTGGCATGAATGTCCTTAGTCAATTAGGCAAGATCAGAATCTTGTTGGGCCTTACTGTTAGGTCGCACGCCTACTATGTCCATTCTTAATGTTTACATGTTCTGGCCCATGCTATCTATTGCTGCCTCATTTACTTCCTGTTGCCTCTTTGCCTTCTTAGGTCTTCAACAATCTCCCTATCTTGTGTTGAAGATGAAGAGATTGAGGGTAAAGATAAAAAGCCTAAATAACTCTTTGATTGATTTATGGACACCCATATCAAGCCTAAAGCTTATTCAAGCTAACTACTAAAGGACGAAATAACAGCTAGTTTTTGAAATTGAAAGATATGTTGTTATGTGTTGTACCTAGATGTTAGAAAAGTAAAGTAAGCTTGTACTTAGCGGTTAGGATGTTGTATATATAAACCTAAGATGTGTAAATATTTAGAGATAAAATAAAAAAGCTATTCATTTATCTCTCTTCATATATTTTCTCTCTACTTGCATTTTTACTTGGTTTATGTTGAATCTTTAAAATTGTGAGCTAAACACGTTTAGATTCTATTAATCAATATGGTATTAGAGCAAGGTTGCATCTAGGGAGCTCCTTTCATCATTGCTTTTTTATTTTTACTCGTTCTTGGTTGTGTGATCAATCTCCATTGTGCAAGGCCAAGTTGCTAAAATTAAAATGGCAGCACAAGTGGAAAGTAGTTCTGCCAAAAGAGAGAGTTTTTTCAATTTTGATTCCGACTACAAAATCACCACCAAGCTTACTACCTTTCCTCTAAATGGAAGGAATTACTCTACATGGGTGACAAATGCGACAAGGGCCTTACTAGGCATGAGGGTTTTGGGATTTGTAAATGGAGAAATTAATTAGCCTAAGGTGGGAGATAAAGAATATGTTGAATAGAGATATGTTGATAATCTTGTCATTACTTGGATTATCAACTCTATTGATCAATCCTTGGTTGGTGCTTTCAACAAAGCCAAAACTGCCAAAAACCTTTAGAATGCACTTGCTAAAAGGTTCGGAAATCAAGAAAATCTCTTAAAAGTCTATGAGTTGGGGGAAATCATCACAAATGCCAAGATGAATGGGAGTGATTTCCTTTCCTACTTCAACAAAATCAAGGAAGCATGGATGAATTGGAGTTTTTAAGGACGATTACTACCAATGAGGAAGAATTGGAGAAAAGGGCCAATGAAGATCTTGTTTGTTTCCTCTTGGCAGGATTGGGGCCTAGTTTTGGGGACTTTAGGAATCAAATTTTGAGGAATAAGAAGATGCCACCATATGATGATATGGTGAATATTATGGATAGGGAATTGATGGCTAACGAAGCGTTTGATAGAGATGAGCCTAAAATTGAGAAAGGTGCATTTGTGGAGGCAAATTTGTGGAGACAAAAGAAGCAGCAATGGTAACACAAGGGTTGAAAAAGGGCAAAACCATCAAATGTGAAAGATGTGGAAGGCCAGGATTCATCAAAAGAAATTGTAGGTTTTGTGATCATTTTGGAAAGTTCGGGCATAACAAGGATAAGTGTTCTGAGCTTCATCCTCATTTGAAGAAGGAGAATAAAGCCAAAATTTCACAAGAATTTAACCACACATTAGAGGCAAACTTGTCCACAAACCTCATTAAGCAATTTGCAAAGTTCCTTCTATGTCAGAGGCCAATCACCTCTCAAGTTTTGATCTCTAATTTATCTTTAAATAGTGATCCTTGGATTATAGACTCAGGTGGTACAAATCACATATTTAGAAGTAAAAATTTAGCTTCTAAAATCGAGTCTATAGGAAAGGATAAAAGGGTGAGTATAGCTAATGAAAAAGATATACCAATTAGTAGTTTAGGACACTTGAATATTTTGTCTAAGCATACTAAAGGTCTTTATATGCCATGTTTTTCTTCAAATTTCTTGTCTATAAGTAGAATTACTAAAGATTTAAATTGTTATGTTATATTTGAACCTAATAAAGTAACATTTCAGGACATCAAGACCGGACAAAATGAAGCGATCCTTGAGAACCAACTCTTAAGAAAAGCACAAGAACGCGGAAACGAAGTTAGGAACATTAAAACCAAATTTGAACTTTGAATACATCGCAACCCAATGACGTCTTGCAGCCACGAACCTTGGTATAATATTCAAAGAAAAAAATAAACCTTAGACTTACAAACGTCTTTCAGAAAAGAACCTAAGATATAAGAAATTAAACGACACAAAAAAATTCTTGATAAGTTTTAGTTTGCTCTCAAGGAACAAGGAAGCTCACAAAAGCAAATTCTCTACTAATTAATCAACCCCTCTCTTTCAAAGTTTATAGGCATATTTATAAAATGTCTTAACACAAATAAAACAAACCCTAGCAAAATAACTTATCTAACACAGATTAGGTCTTTAATTGTTTAAGTCTAACTTAATAAGCTAACTAAATTAAAACAGACCTAAATTAGGCTTAGTAATAATGTTTTTAGCCCATTACAACTAAATAAACCTAAACTAGCTAATTTATGGACTTTGTGCAAAATTAGCTGGTAAAATCTTCTTGATATGCTTGGAACATGTTTATATGACTTTGATTATGTTCCAAGCCTAACGCCTTAATGAAATCTCCAAGCAAACTTTGCTTCCTCCATGTATCTTCAATAAACGTATTCAAGGCTACCTTTATTTTCTTTACTTTCGTTCCTGTAATTGAACCTTCATGAATGTGTAAAGGTTCCTAAGATGTGTTAGAATACATACTACCATCTCTAATGCTTACGTTTCCATCACTTAAATAGACTTAAGCATTAGTTTAAGCAAGCAAGAGATTGAATGAAAAGACAAGCTGACAAGAGACAGAAGGAAAAAGAGTTTAAGGTAAGAGATATCTCAAGATCTATCCCAGAAGAAAGATAAGAGCCAAAAAGCTAACCACAGCTAAGTTGGCTAAGAAGTATTTCTAATTTTATGAAGTTCTTGAGCGAATTGGAGTAATAGCATATCGCCTAAGATTGTCGCCTACATCCAAACTTCATCTAGTATTTCATATTTCATTGTTGAGGAAGAAGTTAAGAGATGTAAATAAGTAAATGAAGGACTGCCAGATGTTTTCAAGGAAGATCACATTAGCACATTAGGATTTGCATAGTCAACTATAGGCACAATAAGAGGCTAATATGGAGAGTACTCATCTAATAGAGTCAATCGCCTAAAGATGAAGTAACATGGGAAGACTTTGATGACATCTAGCAGTGATTTCCTAACTTTCACCTTGAAGACAAGGTGAGTCCAAAAAAAGGGATTATTGAAACACTAAGAAGGTAGAGGAAATGTGAGAGGCATAAGAGGACACAAGAGAGGCGACAGGCAACAAATGAGGCAGCAAGAGAAAGAATGGGCTAGAACATGTGCACGTCAAGCATGGACACAACAAGCATGTAAGCTAGTAGTGAGGCCCAGCAAGATTTTGATCTTGTCCTAATTAACCAAGGACATTCGTGCCAAGAAGGATTCCAACATAGTAGGACACGCAAGGTGAATTCTAGCAGTAGAAGGACACACCAAAGAGAAGTCCAGCAGCAGTAGCAAACAAAATAAGATAAATCACCAACTTAGTAAGGTGGATGGTGAGGATTCCTTACCACAAGGAAAGATAAGGCAAGATAAGGTAAGGACGCCTTACCTTGTACTAGTCAAAATGCTTAAGAAAGGCCTCATTTTCCTTCCCTTATTTATATTTGATAACATAAGGAAATGTTTCAATGAACTCCATCCATCTAGCATGTCGCTTGTTTAACTTACCTTGGCCTTTAAGATACTTCAAGCTTTCATGATCAATATGAATCACGAACTCTTTTGACCATAGATAATGTTGCCATGTCTTTAAAGCTCTCACTAATGCATACATCTCCTCGTCATAAGTAAGGTAATTTAAGGTTGCCTCACTTAACTTCTCACTAAAGTAAGCAATAGAGCTTTTTCTTACATTAAAACAACTCCAATATCATATCTAAAAGCATCACATTCAATTTCAAAAGTGCTATTAAAATTAGGTAATGCTAGAATAGGTGTTGTGCTTAATTTCTCTTTTAACAAACTAAAAGACTTTTCTTGCTCATCTTCCCACTTAAATCCTACACTCTTTTTAACAATTTCAGTCAATGGTGTGACTATAATACTAAAGACCTTGACAAATCTCGTATAAAAACTAGTGAAAACATGAAAACTCCTAACCTCACTTATAGAATTAGGTCTCGGCCATTCTAGAATAGCTTTAACCTTTTCTTGATCAACCTGAATTCCTTGTGCATTAACAACATAACCTAGAAACACAATCTGATCTGTACCCAAAAAAAACATTTAATAAGGTTAGCACACAACTTCTCTTTACACAACACTTCAAAAATAGATTTCAAATGTATTAAATGCTCCGCTACATTCTTACTATAAATTAGAATATTATCAAAATAAACAACAATAAATTTACTAATAAAAGCATGCAAAACATGGTTCATAAGCCTCATAAAAATACTAGGTGCATTATTCAAACCAAAAAGCATAACTAACCACTCATATAGACTATATTTTATTTTAAATGCTATTTTCCATTCATCCTCCACATGCATTCTAATTTGATAGTAATTAGATTTCAAATCAATCTTGGAGGATACATAAGAACTATATAACTCATCAAGCATATTATCTAATTTAGGGATAGAATGTCTATACTTTATAGTGATTTTGTTGATGGCATGACAATTAACACACATTCTCCGATATCTATCTTTCTTTGGCATTAACAATACTGGAACAGCACATGGAATAAGGCTTTCACACACATAGCCTTTAGACATGAGCTCCTCAACTTGTCTTTAAATCTCGTTTAGACTTCTTTGGATTGCTTCTATAAGCTGGTTAGTTTGGAATGCTAGCTTTAGGAGTGAAATCGATTTGAGTTTCAATCCCTCTAAGTGGTGGCAAACCATTGGGAATCTCCTCATTAAACAAATCAGCATATGCCTACAAAAGATCACCAATAACACTAGAAAAAAGATTGGTTAAGATCATTAATATTAAGCAAAAGATCCTTAAACATAAGCACAAGTATAGGATACCTCGCATGCATAGCTCTCATAACCTCACTTTTCCCTCTCTTTTTTGCTTACATTCTAATTTTTTTTCTCAAACTTACTTGGTTTTCACTCTTGGCAGTCTTTTCTTTGCTTTTTGAACTCTCGACTTTTTAATTACACTCACTCTTACTTTCTTTTATTTGGACAAATTTAGTTTCCTTTAATTTTAACTCCTCATAATGCTTTTAAATACGTATTTGATCCTCATAAATTACCTTCGAAGACAAAGGACCAAAATTGTATTATTGTCCATTCATAACCAACGAGTACCTATTCTTGTAAACTATCATGCATGACTTCCCTATCATATTGCCATGGCCTTTCCAACAACATATAGCTAGCATAAATAGGCACTGTATCACACAAAACTTCATCATTATATCTATCTATGGAAAATGACACCAAAACTTGCTTATTCACCTTCACTTCTATGATTCAACTATTGTAATTTATATGGCCTTGGATGCTTAATAGTTGGAATTTCAGTTTCTGTACAAGTTAAATACTAGTTACATTAGTGCAACTACTACTATCAATAATCACATTACACAACTTATTTGTAATTAAACAATAAGTTGTTATCATGTTGCTCACTATGTTCATCATCCTTACTTTGCAAATTAACTATACATTATATCACTAATATTTCACCCATAGAATACTCAATGTTACTAGCATCCTTCAAACGTGGCATAATATTTTCTAAATATCTCCTTGATATGCTTGGATCATGTTTATATGGCGTTGATGTAACATGCTTTAAATCTTTTGCAACTTTAACCAAAAGTGCAATAAAATCCATTAGAACATCAATGTTTAATTAAAAAATGCTATAAAATCCTTTAGAGTCCCTTTAAAAATCTCTATTTTTGCTGAAAACAACAGAACATGCTATAAACGTTACTGTTTTTGCAAACAAAATGCAATAACATACATTAAAACGTTACTATTTTCTTAAAAATGCATAAAAATAGTGTAATGTTATTTAAAATAGTACATTCAATTTAAACAAAAAAATGGCATAAAATACTCTAAATTTTTGCAATTTTCTCCAAAAGCACAACAAAATCTTGTAAAACATCAATGTTTAATGAAAAAAATGCTACAAAGAATGCAATGAAGTGCCTTAAAGCATATTTGTTTTAACCAAAAACGATATAATATATTTTAAAAACATTACCCTTTTTTTTTAAATGCCACAAATTGCCTTACAACATATCCGATTTGATCGTAACAAAGATAACATGCTTTAAATCCTCACAAATTTTGCCAAGTGTACCAAAATGCTTTAGGGCATTAATATTTAGTGAAAAAAATTCTGCGAGCCATGAAGAATCTTTATTTTTGTTGAAAATTATAAAATGTGTTGTAAAACATCACCATTTCTGGCAATATTACAATAAAATGCTTTACATTATCACAAATCTTGCTGAAAAGCACAAAAAAAATGCTTTAGAACATCATTTTTTAATACGAAAATACTATCAAGTGCATTGAAGCATTTTTGTTTTAGCCAAAAATGATATAAAGCGCTTTAGAATGATAGCATTTCTTAAAAGAATGCATTAAAATGTAATTCTAACATCTTCGTTTTTTTAAATAGGCATCAAAATGCTAAAAATTTTCGTAGAAACATATTCAATTTGATCGAAAATGATATAACATGCATCAAAATCTTTTGCAACTTTCACCAAAAGTGCAATAAAATCCCTTAGAACATCAATGTTAAATGAAAAAAAACCTTTAGAATGCCTTCAAACATCTTTGTTTTTGCCGAAAATGATATAACATCTTTGTTTTTGCTGAAAATGATATAACATGCTTTAAAACATTACTGTTTTTGCAAAAAATGCAATAATATACATTAAAACATTACTGTTTTATTTAAAAATGCATAAAAATACTGTAAGTTATCGAAAATAATACATCAATTTGAGTGAAAATTGTATAACATGTTTTAAATTTTTGCACTTTTCACCAAAGGTGCCACCAAATCTTGTAAAACATCAATAATTAATGAAAAAAATGCAACAAAGAATGCAAGGAAATGCCTTAAAGCATCTTCGTTTTAAAACAATATAATGTGTTTTAAAATATTACTATTTTAACAAAAAAAATGCAATAAAATCTGCTAAAACATTCCTTTTTTATCTAAAATGCAACAAATTGCTTTACAGCATGTCCGATTTGATCTTTAACAAAGATAACATGCTTTAAATATTTACAATTTTTACCTAAAGTGTACATAAATGCTTTACAGCATCAAATTTTAGTGAAAAAAAAATTCTGCAAAAAGCCGCGAAGAATCTTTTTATCTATTCAAAATGATAAAATATGTTGTAAAACATCATCATCATCATTATTATTATTATTATTATTATTATTATTATTATTATTATTTATTTACCCTCTTTCAAAGATTTTGGCCAGTATTGCTAGCAACAGTGAATAAATATTCCCGCCATTTTTATTTAGATAAATTGGTTCTATTTAGCTTATATGAATATATCCCTAATACTTGCTGACATAAGTTTCAATTAAAATGTCTCCGGATTGAAATTGAAGTTTAAGTTGACTTGTTCTACCCTAAGTCGATTTTGCTCTTTTTTATTTTGTGCTTTTTTTTCAAGTAATTGACACGGTTAGTTAATTTGCCTAATGGTGTCGTAAACCGAGGTAACTCAAGTTCATGTATTTATAATTGACACCTTTAGGTGATTTGCCTTACGATTAGGAGTTATAAAATTGCGTGGAAGTAGAAGTAAGTTGATTTTGTGCAACTAGTTGGT
The DNA here is from genome assembly GCA_019650275.1 of Xylocarpus granatum. Lineage (NCBI taxonomy): Eukaryota > Viridiplantae > Streptophyta > Magnoliopsida > Sapindales > Meliaceae > Xylocarpus > Xylocarpus granatum. The sequence goes on from BNST01000265.1 coordinate 43,257, forward strand.
GTAAAAATAATGTCACTGTCATATGTCCTGATAATTTATTGTTTAATTTATACGCACTGACCTATATGCAAGAGCTTATATTCATAATGCTACTAGTTTATCCAAGTACAACTAATTTAATGTGATATTGTCAGATGATATGTAATATATATACATTACAACTTTAATTTTATGTAATATATATACATTACAAAATTATTATTAGATATAGAAATGTACTTCTATAATATGAATTATATCTCCAATCACAATATTTTTATTTACACCAATTTGATTTAGTTTTATGATTTATGCATAGAATATAAAAAATTATATTTAAAATACAAAAATTTTAGAAAGGATAATATTTAGACACAAATTTAAAATTGTTTTAATAATTTAATGCAAACAAGAATTATTTTTAAAGTAAAAATTATACGATAAATTTAAAAATTATTTTTGGTGCTACAAGAAAAATAATAAGACATAATTTCACATTCTAAAGTGCGATTTTTTAACTAAAATTATCAATCAACTTTTGTTTTCAATTTGTTGGTTTAATATTTTAATTTTTATGTTTCCCCATTATTATTTTTATACACATCAAACACTAACTATTTTTAAATCCATTAATTTTAACAAGAACACCAATCATTGTAATTATAATTTCAATATCAAATTCAAAAACTTGAACAATAATTCTCAATACTCAGAAATATAAAAAATAAATAATTGTAAATAAAACTATTGACATTTAAAAATTACAGAATGAATGCATTGTAGTTATTTTTTTCATATTATATATTTTGATAATTTTTGTATTGTTATTATTATTTTTTTCTGAGTAAAAAAATTGCAGCTAGATTTTTTTATTTAATTAATTTATAGAGTAATAGCGCGTATACCATCTTTTTTTTCAAAAAAGAAAATTTACAAATATTTTCAGGTTCACGTCATTAAATGGAAAGAGTGGTTTTAGTATTGACTCGACGAGTCGGAACTCGAACTCGGAGATTCCGAGTTTCCGCTTCAAGTTGTTACTTTTAACTCGTTACATGGAAGGAAAATGTGGAGGGCTTGTCTTCTTCTCTTCTCTTATTATCACTTAGGATTCTAATTCTTTGTCTCTCTCTCTTTGCTCTTTCTCTACACAGTTATTCACTTGTTCAATGGCGGTTCTTAAACCCTGAAAAGGTACTCTCCTAAAATATACAATTATCCGAAAATCATTCAACTTATGACTCTCATCTTTTTTTTTCCTTTGAAATCTCTAGTCAGTAATCTATTATTTATTTTTTAACTAATTCAAAGTTAATATGATTCACTGTTGATTTTGTATCGCTTGATTTGTTTTATAGGACCTTTACGAACTCTAGATCTCTCAGTTTCTTACAAAGAGAGCATTCGCTTATTTTTCAGCAAATTATATCCATTTGATGAAAACGTCTAGTTATTTATGAGAAGTTAAGTCAGATGAATATAGGGTTTTGATTTGTTTCGGTCCATTTGATTTGCTAGCGATCTTATAAATGGAGATTAAGTTGAAAAGGCCGAGGGGTAGACCAAGGAAAAGACCAAGACCAGAGGATGAAGATGCTGCAGCCGACAGAAAATTGGATGGTGGCCGGGATAAGAGGCGGGGTGTTGTTCTTGAGTCAAAACCAATTGCATTAGTGGGTAGATATGTGTTGAAAGAATTCAAAGCAAGTGGGATATATTTAGGAAAAATTGTGCATTATGATAGCGGATTGTATAGGGTGTATTATGAGGATGGTGATTGCGAGGATTTGGACAGTAGTGAGCTTCGTCAGATTCTTTTGGGTGAGACTTACTTTGATGATGATTTAAGTAGGAGGAGGAAGAAGCTAGATGATTTGCTATTCAAAAGGAGTATGAAGAAGGAGGACGGCTTAGAGAAGAAAGATCGGCATTTGAAGAGTGAAATGGATGGGGCACAAGTCTCTACACTGAGTGATTGCTTGAAGGTTGATGACGATGGTGGACAAGTTGAAGGTGATGTGGACTCATCGAGTGATTCGTGTGAGCATGTGCAGGAGACAGATGCAGGTTTGGAGGCTGAAGCTCCACTAGTTCCACCCCTGCAATTGCCGCCATCATCAGGGACTATAGGTGTGCCAGAGGCATATGTTTCACATCTTTTTTCAGTCTATGGCTTTTTGAGGTCGTTCAGTGTACACCTGTTTTTGAGCCCGTTTCGATTGGATGATTTTGTTGGGTCACTGAATTGTTTTTCAAACACATTGCTGGATGCCATTCATGTAGCTTTATTGCGTGTCTTGAGACGTCATCTTGAAACTATATCTTTGGATGGCTCAGAGCTTGCATCAAATTGCCTGAGGTAAAATAGGTGCATTTTCTTTTGTCATTGTTAGTACAATATGGTTAGTACAATATGTAAAAATGGGTTTGATTTTGAGTCATTTTGGCCTTTATGAAAAATTTTGTAACTCTAAATGCAGTATAATGCAACAATTTGATTGATTGAATTCTGTTGCATTTTCATCTTATGTATGTCTGCAAGTAAAATTTTATGGCATTGTTTCTATCTTCCAATGCATATGTATGCACATATGACAATGCCTTTAGTTTGATATTCATCGAAAATGCATAATCATTGTTATGCTATCATATGCAGATGCATCGATTGGAGCTTGCTAGATACATTAACTTGGCCCGTTTATTTAGTTCAGTATCTTACATCAGTGGGGTACATAAATGGACCAGAGTGGAAAGGATTCTATGATGAGGTCTTGAAGAGAGAGTATTATTCCTTATCTATAGGAAGGAAGCTGATGATTTTGCAAATCTTGTGTGATGATGTGTTAGAGTCTGAAGAGCTGAGAGCTGTAATTGACATGCGTGAAGGATCAGAATTTGGAAAAGATCCTGATGCAGCTTCAAGCGATGCTTCTGAGAATGGACCAAGAAGGGTCCATCCTAGATATTCCAAAACTTCAGCTTGCAAGGATAGGGAGACTGTGGAGATCATAGCAGAAAATGATGTGATGAAGTCTTCTTATAAAGAAAAACCTTCAGTTTTGGAAGGTTCTGAAAGGGATGTAGACATTCCTGGTATTGATATGGATGGGAATGGTGATGAATGCCGCATTTGTGGCATGGATGGGACATTGCTTTGCTGTGATGGGTGCCCGTCGGCATACCATACAAGATGTATAGGTGTTGCCAAAATGTATATACCTGAAGGGCTATGGTATTGTCCAGAATGCACAATTAATAAAGTGGATCCAACTAGCACAACAGGCATGTCACTCCGAGGAGCAGAACTTTTTGGGATTGATTTATATGAACAGGTCTTCTTGGGTACATGCAATCACTTGCTGGTGTATGTTCTCCTAGCATTTGCTCTGTAATGCATCTAGTTTGTTATTTTTCCTTTTGACTTGAAAATTATCTTCAACTTGGTCTTTATGCATGATTCTGGTCTAGTCGGGTTTTATTTTTTAGTTGACATGTGTAAATGCTTTTTATAATCTTTTAAATTGATAATTGTAGGCTCAATGCTTCCAGTAACACAGAACCATATATCAGGTACTACAGTCCAGTTGACATTCCAAAGGTCTTAGGAGCACTTTTATCATCTGTGCAACATGTATCAATGTACTCGGGGTTTTGCAAGGCTATTCTACAGTATTGGAGTATTCCAGAAAGTGCCATCTCTCCTGTGGGAATGATTGAATTGGATACCAGTGTAGCAAACATAAGGGCAGAGGAAAAGGTCTGTAATCTACCACTTTATCTTCATGTTAAGGAAAGCCGTAGAATTACAGATATGGTTGAGGCTGAGAATGTGAGAAGTAACAATGAAATTACTCTAGATAATGTGTCAGTTCCAAGTCTATCAAGATCTATGGATATCATGACCCGAACTGACCTTCCTATTGTTCAGAGCACGATCATATCAACAACAGAAAAATCACACAATTGCCTTTTATTAAATAGCAAGCCACCTGGACAGATCAAAAGGGAGTCTGCTATTTCTACTGGTTCAGTTAGCCAGCAAGGTGATCCATCTGATGTAACCCACCAAAGCTTGGTTAATAGATCAAGTGTAACAGACCGTATGACATGCACCTCAATCAACAATGATGGTTATAGCAGCCATGCAAGCTCCTGTTTATCAGCAAATACATTGTTTCAGCGCAAGCAAGGAAATCATGAAGGTTTTTTAAGAGTCGGAAGAAACTATGCCAATAATTGTGTATTCATGGGCTCCCTTTTCAAACCTCAGGCATATATAAATCACTATATTCATGGAGAATTTGCTGCAGCTGCAGCTGCTAAATTGGCTGTTCTTTCATCTGAGGAAAGTCAGGTTTTAGAGGCACACAAATCTGGCAGTGCCAAAAAAGTTATGTCTAGTAGCATTTTACTGCAAGCAAAAGCGTTATCATCAACAGCCTCACGATTTTTCTGGCCATGTTCTGAAAAGAAACTTTGGGAAGTTCCAAGGGAGAGGTGTAGCTGGTGTTATTCTTGTAAAGCCCCAGCTTCGAGTAGGAGAGGATGCATGTTGAATTCAGCTATTACAGTCGCCACTAAAAGTGCCATCAAATTTCTTAATGGCCTTCATCCCCCAAAGATTGGGGAGGGGAATCTGCCTACCATTGCAACATACATTTTGTACATGGAAGAGAGTTTATGTGGTCTTGTAAGGGGGCCCTTTGTAAGTGCAAGTTATAGAAAAACATGGCATAAACTAGTTGAAGAGGCTTCTACTATTAATTCAATAAAAGCCCTCTTGCTTGAAGTGAGTTTTTTTCCTCTTAGATTTTGGCTTGTTTATTATTAAGCAGATTTTTTTGTTTGAACTTGTTTATTTCTTGTTGTTGTTTGAGATTCATGGCTTATTCGTAAGTAGTTGCCGATTCTGTGGAGCAATAAGGCATTATCTTTTTTCCCATGATGAAACATATATTTTATGTTGGATTGTTGTGGATATGCATCTGTGTGTCTTAGTAACTGATTCCATATTCTAGATTCATTTAAAATGAAAACAAGTTATATATTGCTCTGACATTTATATGGTTTTACACATCTGTGGATGTCATTTTTCTCCTCTTTAATTTTCTCAAATTAGTTGTATTATTTTCATATCAAATTCAATATTATCTATTTACTTGACTAGATGATGAGAGAGTCTAAAACTGTTTGATTCTTTAGTGTTCTGGTCATGAATGAGCTTCTTGCATTCCTAAAAATCATCAGACTCATTTTCTGATCTTTTTGCTAAGTTCTTAAAATTTATGGTTCTTGATGTTCAGCTTCCCTTATATTGTTTCCTTGCTCTAATTATGTAATTATGGTCATTTTCCCAGGAACAGATATTGGTCCTTTATGTTCTATTCATGGATGTTTTATTTTAGTTGTATGTTCTTTGTGCATATGCTTTCTGTATGCTATTTGTTATGACCTCGTGGTCTTCGTTTGCAGCTTGAGAAAAATATCTGCCACATTGCTCTTTCTGGGGATTGGGTTAAGTCAATGCATGATTGGCTTGGGGACTCTTCTGTGATTCAAAGTGCAACATCCAATGTCTTAACAACACAGAAATGTAGATTCATTGGGAAGCGAGGTAGGAAGCATTCTGTTATGTCTGAGGTTACAGCTGATGATTGCAGTGACCAAAGTTTCAGCTGGTGGCAAGGGGGGAAGTCAAGAAAGCTGAAACTCGAGAAAGCAGTTTTGCCACGTGCAATGGTTAGAAATGCAGCTCGCCAAGGTAACATCTATACTTGCTGAAAAGAAGAATTGACAACTTTCATTCAATTGTTGTTTATGGCAGGCATCTCTGGTTATGATTTTTGTTTTTTGATGTTAAGCTAATTGAAAGGGAGAAAAAATACTTATTGTTTTGTGGTTTATCAGGTGGTGTCAGAAAACTTTCTGGCATGAATTATGCTAATGGTTTTGAGATTCCTAAAAGAAGCAGGCAATTTGCTTTTAGAGCTGCAGTTGAAAGATGTAAGACTACATCGCAGCTTGCACTTCAGGTTTGTCCCAATTTACTTTTAGTTGTTTGAATGTATTATATTGTTTGCACCTTCACTTTTTAGCATATTATCTCTTTGTTCTGGAATCATAATGGATTTCTGGTTTTATGATTTCTGAAAGCATCTTGAAATTTTTGCATCAGGTCAGATATTTAGACCTTCATGTTAGATGGAGTGAGCTTGTTCGTCCTGAGCAAAATGTCCAGGATGGAAAGGGTCCAGAGACAGAAACTTTTGCTTTTAGAAATGCAATTATCTGCGATAAGAAAATTGTGGAAAACAAGATAAGATATGGAGTTTTTTTTGGAAATCAAAAGCATGTTCCGTCACGTGTTACGAAGAACATCATTGATATAGAACTAGGTCAAGATAGAAGGGAGAAGTACTGGTTTCCTGAAAAGCAAATTCCTTTATATTTGATCAAAGAGTATGAAGAAAGTGTGGATAAGTTTTTTGTTCCATCATCAAAAAAACCCTCAAATCAATTGTCTGAGTTCCAGAAAAAGCAGTTGAAAGCTTCCCGAAAGGATTTATTCTCATATCTTGTGTGCAAAAGGGATAAGATGGAAAAGTGTGCTTGTGCATCATGTCAACTGGATGTTTTGCTTAGGTAATAATTTTATTTTAGTCTGGCATTTTTTTCATTTGCTCTAAGCTCATTAGAGTTTCTTCTGGTTTGTTCTTCAGGAATACGGTCAAGTGCGGTGCATGCCAAGGTAGTATCTATTAGTCTGCCATTTTTAACTTTCAATAGTTCTCCTTTTAGTTCTTGTAGTTAACCACTGCTTCTTTGTACTAGTATCTATGGGGAAAAGTCTTTTTCCAATTTTTAATATTTATGTGTGTGTATATATATGAATGTTGGCTGTACAATTTGTAAAAGTTATTGAAGTGGTACAAGAGGTTTGGGATTCGAATGTGAACCACAGTATGGTTGGGGAGGGGTTTGGTTTACATTCATGTAATAATTAACTTAATTTTTTTTAAAAAAAGAATGAAATTTAATTAATAAGAATATTCATTTGAATTACATGTGTGATGAGGACAAGATGTTCGTATAAAGATAAAAAAACCTCTGTTGGGGAAAGCTGCAAATTTTAATTGGTCCAATTAAAGTATAATTGTTTTTGAAGAAATTCACCTTGTAAATAACATATGGTGAGATTTACTTACTCTTTTTCTGAATCTAAGGAAATAGCCATTCATAATCCATGCAGATGCATGTAGGATATAGCTGCAAATGGGTATAATTGTTTTCAGATGTTGTGAAGATATAAGTACATTCTTAGTTAACTATTTATTTAGCCCACCGGTATGTTTGCCTGATTGGCTACACTTGTAATCTCAAGTTAGAGCTGTCATGTCATTAGATACTGTAGGATGCTTGCCGTTGTTTTGTTGTTGCAGAATTCAATAATTTTGAAGTTTTGTTGCTGAACTGTCTAGGCTATTGTCACGAGGGCTGTGCATCAATGTCAATGTGCATGAACAGTAAAGTTGAGCCCTTCATTATCTGCAATCGGTGTTACCATGCCAAAGCTCTTGCCCCAAGTGAAATTAATAGTGACTCTCCAACTAGTCCCTTGCCCTTGCATCGGCAAGAATATCAAACTGCAGTAAAAGTCCCTAAAGGAACACGTCCTAAAGGTTTTAATCAACCTTTGACTTCCGTCAGAACTCAGGGAAGTTGTTTTGAGACCAAACAAACTGATTCTGATTCTAGTTTGATGACTAAAATACGAAGTAGAACATTGTCCTGGGGAATCATATGGAAGAAAAAGAACAGTGATGATGCAGGTGATGATTTCCGGCATGCAAACATTCTCCTTAGGGGCAGTTCAGATATACACCATCTGAAGCCTGTTTGTGATCTCTGTCAACAGCCATATAATTCTGATTTGATGTATATTCACTGTGAAACCTGTGAAAGTAAGCCACTTTGGATATTTGATACTACTACAATTTAAATTGAAATACTGACTTTTTTGTGTACGCAAATTTTTTAATGACACATTTTCTCTGGTCTCATTTGCAGGGTGGTTTCATGGTGAAGCTGTTGAACTTGAGGAGTCAAAGCTTTCTGATGTAGTAGGCTTCAAGTGTTGCAAATGTCGTAGGATAGCAGGACCTGAGTGTCCCTACATGGACCCTGAACTGAAGGAGCAAAAGCGCAAGAAGCGGCGTTTGAGGGCTCAGAAACAGGTACAGGGATCTATGAGGGTGGATTCTGATTGTGGAACCATTTCTGAATCTAAGGAGTTCAAAGACAGTGCTCCAGTGTATCTGATGGAGGAAATGTTTGTGCCAGAAGATGATCCTCTTCTCTTCTCGCTTTCGACTGTTGAGCTTATCACAGAGACCAATTTGGAAGTGGATTGTGGATGGAATACTGCTGGGCCAGGGCCACAGAAACTTCCAGTCAGAAGGCAAGTGAAGAGTGATGGGGATGTTCGTGGTGGTTCTGTTGGGAATAATCTTCCAAATGTTGACTTATCTATGAGTTTTGAGACAAATAATGTGATGGATCCAAAAGAGGAACTTTCAGGTCCTTGTGTGGATTGGGACACTGCAGGCAGTGGCATTGATTGTGAGATGTTGTTTGACTATGATGGTCTTAACTATGAGGATATGGAATTTGAACCCCAAACCTACTTTTCGTTTTCAGAGTTGCTGGCATCTGATGATGGCGCGAACTTGGATGGAATTGATGCTTCTGATGTTTTGATGGAAAACCAGGAAGATCTTTCTTGTTCAATTGCACATGATGGGGTTCCTCAGCAATGTGGGATGGTTACATCTAATGATCAACTAAAATGTACAACTTCCACTGTTAATAAAATGCATTGTCGGATGTGTCCAGATATGGAACCAGCTCCAGACCTCTCTTGCAGAATTTGTGGTTTTTTGATACACAGCAGCTGTTCTCCCTGGGATGAGTCTTCATCCACAGAAGGAAGATGGAAATGCGGCAACTGCCGAGAGTGGCGGTAAGTTGTGGGCGTTGTAAAGGTTTGGACTTTTTGTTCTGCTGTTTGATTTGAGGGGGGCAATTTGTTGTTGAGGATTGCATTTAGTGGTTTCATTGACAGTTTTTATGGTTGAGATTGCCATATAGTAGTAGTATATCAGTGAGAAGAAACGTCAGGGTCAGCAGCAGGTTTAACGTTCTTTCCCTCTGCTGTTGATTGAAGTCGGAGTAGTTTCTGCAGATTACCAATTGGTGTAATTGGTGTTCACCATGTTGATTACAATTAGATTTCATACATGGTTAGTGCCTCCATTGAGCATGCATGGTCGTTGAGAAGTCGTGGACTATTCATGTTATCATTTCAACAGCTGATTTTAAGAAGATTGATTCTGCAAAAGTTAAAAATGAGGAAATTATTTCAGTCACAGGTTTAGTAGATTATTTACAGAGCGATCTAGGAAGATAAGCAAGTATTTTTTTTCTTTTTGTTGTGCTTATCTGGTTGCATTGCTTGTACAAATCAGATCTGTTAGTAGAGATTAGCAAGGTTAAAACAAGATTCCTTAGCATGGTATCTTTTGTGTGAACGAGGGGATGCAAAGGCTCAGTCACTAACCATTACTTAGTTTTATAGACAGAAATAATCTCAACCATTCCTGGCCTATTCATGTTAGAAAGTACTACTAAAATGTTTTGAATTCAGAAATTTTGACAAACCTAATATTTCGTAGTTTACCGCCTTTTTAATTTGTTTAGGAAGAGCTTCGCTTAACGGAGAAACAGAGGACAAAATTAGATTTGTCTATTGAATGTATTAATATATCAATTTCTTTTTTGTAATATGATATTTGAAATATCTTGCTAAAAAAGAATCTAACACAATTTAAAACATTTAAGTAAAATATATTATACAGAAATTAAAATATAAAATGTAATTTTTTTAAATGCATTTTAAATAAAAAACTGTAAAAAAAATTAAAATAAAAGGATAGGTATAACAATATACTAGAATGTAATTCTGATTTGGAATTTGTCTCTACCAAAAATAATTGGGAAGAAATAATACCAACCAGCACAAACAGATGCCAACTAAAGGCTTCACCTATATTATACTTGGTTGTTTGAACTAGAACTTTTGGTCTCTTCCTGCCGCTTGCTTCTCTTCTGAATTTCAGACTCTTGCTTCGCATAAGATTTCTTGCTTTACTTTTAAACGAATCATACTTGGATAAATTAAAATAAATGCTAATGCTATATTATTTTCATCTATAATTTGATTGACAAACAAGTACACTGTCACAACTGGCTCTACTCCATCCAATATCTTACAAGCCGTATATTTGTACCGCATAAACCAATCCAGTAAAACTGGGAGGGACAAAAATAATAATAAAAAAGAAAAACCCTCATCCCAGAAGACATTTAAAAACTCACCCAATGTGCAATAAAGTTGTGCAGAAAGAATCTCAAAATCCCGACCAACCCCCTGATTGACAAACAAGTACACTGTCACAACTGGCTCTACTCCATCCAAAATCTTACAAGCCGTTTATTTGTACCACATAAACCAATCCAGTAAAACTGGGAGGGACAAAAATAATAATAAAAAAGAAAAACCCTCATCCCAGAAGACATTAAAAAATTCACCCAACGTGCAATAAAGTTGTGCAGAAAGAATCTCAAAATCCCGACCAACCCCTTGTTTGAAATTCCACTCAAACACTAAGCTGATCATAAATTAGTTCACCCTCAGTTCCGCCAGCCCTGGCGTCATGATTTTCTTTATCCCACCTCTTAGCCGGACAGATGGATGGGTAGTCATCTGTATAAATCAGGTGTACGAAGAGTATATAGAGCAAATCATCAGTGCCACTCTGCTAATTCGTTATAGCAAACCGGCCAGCATTGCCCCAGGATCATTTAATGATGTTGCTGGTGAAATTGATTGGGCTACTAGAGATGCTGCTGGTGATCTTGGTGCAGGTGCAAGTGGACGGATAGCAGCAGGAATACTAACCAATTGTTCCTTGATAAACTCGTTCAACCTGCACAACAAACGTTAGAAAAATCTGGCAAGTTGTGAAAATCTAAAAAGTTAGCCTATTAGGTCAAAATACATACTCCAATGTTAGTGTAGGGTCCCCAGTGGCAACAGTCATCCGCAGCTGTGTTCTATCTGAAGGATCTGTTTCAATTCGGATCTGAATTGTCATAAAAGAAACAGCTGTCAAGCAGTATTCTTTCAATATAACTAATAACAAAGTATTGTTTGTATCTGAAATTCAACAAAACTTCCTGGATAATTTTTAAAGTAACAAAACCATATGATTCACGTGGACTTCTACTAGGTTGATTGAGAAAAGCATGGCAGCATAATTCTCAATACCAAAATAAAAAATTTTAGAATAAATAATATAAGTTGACTTTCGAAAGGTAAGTGATACTTTATGGAACATAAGCATTTGGGACAGTTGAACTGTAGTGCCTGATAAGCAAGTAATACTTCAACCAAGGTATCCAAAATTGGATCTGGGTATTACAATGAACATGTTGAAACCCTATAAAGGTCAGATAAGAAACTAGAAGCAAACATACTTCCTTACCAAGCAAAGCATGGCTCGTGTACTTTCTGAATAGAATGTTGTGCTCGCCACCAAATTATTAGGATTGGGGTCCTAAAACAGAAAATCAAACTGTGAACCATATTACATATTTGAAAGAGAAAGGCCCAGTTAAAGGGAAGAACTTACAAGCCCTGGACAGACCATCAATCGGTAACTGTTAAATAAACTAGCCATTTCAAGAAGAGCCATTGGTCTTACACCTCTGACCTGCACAATTAATAGAAAAAATTGGAATTTGACATTAGCAGTGGAGCAACTTTACACAGGAATGATGACACAAGATTCAAAATGGTAAACAAGTAGATCAATAGAATGCTGATGGGCATTATTAATAAACATTCAACAAGAATCCATTCTCTCTTTGATTTGCTCAATATAAAATGAAAAAACTTAATTTTTTTTCTTTTTCTAAAAGAACAAAGACATGAAATAGTCATAATATTGCCTTTGAGGCAGATTATGGTCATTAAGCCCAATTTCTTATTGCCTCCATTGGATGGTCATACCGATGAATGGAGTATCATGTTTATAATTAAATTAGTCCTAGAATGAAAATTGCAATAGGTCCTAGCAAGTAATTTAATTAAACATAAACTTGGTCAGCAACAAAAACACTTTGTTATTATCAATAAAAAACAAAACCATTAATGATTTCTTAATAAAGCAGAAAACAATTAAACTAAACATTTTTTATTAAAAAAAATACAATGTGCTTAAAGGAAAGGAGCATAAACAAACCACTTCTTGAAGCTTCAGAGGCGGGCCTGAAAGTGATCTCCATTGAGGGAAAAACTCTTCAGCGGACACATTTATAGGCTGAAAAAATTTATTCAGGACAGCTGGAAGGCGAAGCTTGATGTTTACCTATAGAAGGAAAAACTAAGATATCAACAATTACAAATATTGCCTAGCCCTTAATTCATTGGAAACATATAAGCAGGAGTGTATTTATAACAAATGTACCATATTGGTATTAAACTTGTAAGAGAAGTCAAGAACAGCAAAATCCCTGCTTGGTCGGAGATTGATGACTTCAAATGGGCATTGCACCTATACATCAAAAGAGAAAATGTGAAACGAAACAATGAAATAAAGAAAACAAAGAAGAGACTAAGGGTCCATTTGGTATGAGGTGTGATGCTTTTAAGGCACATGTCACCAAATGTGGCTTGAACATCATGGCAAAGGCAACAACAAAGTATACAATGGCCCAAAAGAAGGCCTAATTTGCCTAAACTTGACCCAGCTTCTAGAAGGTCCAAATCATGAAAATATTTAGTAATAGAGGAAACAATTGGAGGGGTTTTTAAAATATTTAAGTTTGAATTTTTTTTCTTTTGCATAAAAATTGTAGCACCAATCTTGACCATTCAAAATGGCCTTTTAATCTAAATCTTGGCCATTCGTTTCCCCCATCCTCGACTATAAATAGGTCCCATTTTTTTTTGCCAAACCATCCACCAAAAGTTGTAAACACATGTAGTCTAAAAAAGTTATAAAGCATTTAGTCTTGTAATTCTTTCATTCAATACAAAGTATTTTTCTTCAAATTTCTCTTACAATTTTCTAATCTCTTAAATATCTTAACTTGCCTAAAGTGATCTTCCGCGCAATAATTATGGCTTGCTTAGTATAGTAGCTAAAGTTTGATACTAGTTAAGTTTTACATGAATTCAGTAAAACTTAGTATCCTGTGACACGTGGTATCAGAGCAAAGTTCGTGGAGATAATCAGAAATTGTGTCAAGCATAATTCTTATCATGTCAAGCAAGGAGGCGAAGCCAAGCAACACAACCAAGGTGCTGCACAAGAAGCACGGCCACAGAAAAGGCCGCGATGAGAAAAAGAACCTATCCCAAGGAACGCTCACTGTCCAAGGACGTATAAAGCTCTGTCGAGGCGAGATTAGCCAAGCTCCAATCAGCAATCAGGGTTGTGTTAGATCGCCTTGATACTTTCAAGCCAAAAGTTGACGAGCATGAGCAAAAAGCCGACACTACCGATATGGAAGGTAAATTCTACGTCACCCTTAACTCATTTGTTGTATCCATGAACTAGGCCATGGAGGAGTTCAAGCGAAGCACGGCAGCACAAATAAGTGCCACTAATGCAAGGTTAGATGCCATAGAAAGACCTTGCAGAATCCAAGGCTGCAATAGCGTTTGGGGCTACAGCAAGTGACGTGCCAAGAGTTTGAGTTCCCGGCCTGCCTAAATATAAAGGCAAGTGCGACGCCAAGGAAATAGAGAACTTCCTTTAGATGATGGAGTGCTACCTTGATGCGATGAACATGGATGACAATGCCATCAAAATCAACATATGCACTCTTTACTTCGAGCATGATGTAACACTATAATAAAGATGCTGCCATACCAAAATAGAGAGAGGGCTATCCATCATCAACACTTGGGATACATTCAAAGTGAATTTCAAGAGGCAATTCTAACGTAAGAATGTAAAAAAGATGACAATGAGGAAGCTTTGCGAGCTCAAGCAACCAGGATCAATCAAGGACTATGTTAGGATTATCCAATATGCTCGAGAAGAATTAGTTACTGCTCATCCTCGATAGACTGCAATCATAGGCTGAGCAAGAATTGAAGCGACGAAATGTTCAAAACCTTGCTTTGTCAATAACAATAGCCAAAACGCTGATTGAATTTCACCGCGAGCCATCCAAGGGTGACAAGGGCAAAAAGACAACTCTGAACTCTAGCCAAGGTAGCCATGACAAAAGTGAGAGAGAACAACCTCACAAGGTGGATCCATAGCCAAACCAACTACCAAGGGACAAGAGGTGCAATAAGGGACACAAGGCGCACAAGAAGAGAAAGTGTAATTGCTTCCTCTGTGGAGGAGCACACACTACACCAAGGAATGTTTGTAGCGCTCAAAGCTAAATGCCATCATCGACACCTATGAGAAGTCACAAGAAGATACACGGTTGGGCTCGATGAGCATCCTCAATTCAGTCAAGGCTAAAGAAACATCTAAGGGAGTGACGTTTAAGGCTTAACTAGCAATGAAGCTAAATCCCGACAAGACACTCAAATATGTCAACGCCAACATCAATGGGGTAAGCTTTAAGGCATTCATTAATTGCAAAGCTAATCAATGCTTGATCGTCAAAAGTCTTGCAAAGCGATTAAGTGTAGCGCATTTCAAGGAACCAAGATGGGTAAATGACATTGACCAATCTCCTCAGTCAATTCACAAAGTTACTCGAGATGTGTCGATACAGATTGAGACATGGCGCGATATGGTTAACTTAACCATCATGCTGATGAGCAACTTTGACATGGTGTTGAGCGACGAATTTATCGATCGCATGTTGACATTCACCTTTACGAATGATGGGTGCATAAAATTTTATAATATAAGTAAGGCCCAAAAGGTGCCGATTGAGTGGAGACACATCCGTGCTAAGGTGTTATCTATGCTTCAAGTTGCTAAAAGAGTCAAGAGAGGAAAGGACATCTACCTCACCATACTAAAGGAAGATAATACTTCTACAACCATTCTTAACATCTCGAAGAAAGTGTAAGTATTCTCCAAGAGTATGACGATGTGATGCCTCCAAAACTGTCGAAGAAACTTCTTCCAAGGCTCAAGGTGGAACACGAAATCAAGCTTGAAGTTAGCGTTAAACCTTCAGCCATAGAACCATATTGCATGGCACTGCCCAAGCTTGAGGAACTCTGGAAACAACTTAAGGATCTGTTAAAGGCCGGATTCATAAGACCCTCGAAGGCACCATTTGGCACACCAATTTTGTTCCAGCGCAAACATGATGAGAGCCTGCAAATGTGCATCGACTATCGAGCGTTTATTAAGGTCATGATCGAGAACCGCTACCCAATCCCCTACATGGATGACTTGTTCGATCGCTTTAGAAATGCTAGATAGTTCTCCAAGCTCGATCTAAGGTTCAATTATTGGCAAGTGCCTATCGTGAAGGGAGATGATCCAAAGACAACATGCATGACGAGGTACGGATCATATGAGTTCTTAGTCATGCCTTTTAGTATCACCAATGCACCTACCACCTTCTGCACCCACATGAACAAGATATTCCACCCATTCTTTGATAAGTTTGTGACAATATGCTTGAACGACATTGTGGTATACAGCGAGAATCTTGAAGAGCATGCGAAGTACTTAAGGTTAGTCTTCCAAGCTCTAAGAGACAATGAGTTGTATATGAATAAAGAGAAGTGCTCATTCGCTCAGCAGGAGGTCATATTCTTAGGCTATAAGATAACAGGTGGATAGATACATATGGACACGGCCAAGGTACGCGCCATCCAAGAATGGCAACCCCCTACCACTATGACGAAGCTCAGATCATACCTTTACCTAGTCAGCTACTATCAAGGCTTCATTCAAGAGCATTCTACTCAAGCAACACCCTTAACTAATCTGCTTAAGAAGGAGACATGGGAGTGATCACCAGCATGTCAAAAAGCTTTCAAGGATCTAAAGCAAATCATGATGTAGGAGCTGGTTCTCTCACTACACGACTACTTCAAACCGTTCGAAGTGCACACAGATGCATTGAACTTCACAATTGGGAAAGTGCTTATGCAATATGGGCACCCCATTGCCTACGAGAACTGCAAGCTAAATGACACAGTAGAATTATCTTATGCATGACAAGGAAATTACAATAATTATCCAATGCTTACGAATATGGCGACACTACTTTCTTGGAAGTCAGTTCGTGGTCAAAACCAACAATGTAGCAACAAGTTACTTCTGGAATCAGAAGAAACTCAATCACAAGCAAGCACGATAGCAAGACTTCTTGGCAGAATTCAACCATGTCATGGAGTACAAGCTTGGTCAAGTAAATGTCGTGACTGACGCCTTGAGTCACAAACCAGAGTTTGCCAACATCAATCGGCCCGACTACAACATCATCGATCGTGTGAAGGCATGACCAAGAATCAATTCACCAAGAGTTTGATAGAGCTTGCTAAGGAGGGCAAGACAAAGCAATTTTAGAAGCACGATAACATTCTCTACATCGTTGACAATTGCCTACACATTCCAAAATGGGAGAATTTACAAAGGGAATTAATGAGAGAGTACCACAACTCTAAATGGACGAAATATCCAAGAACTCGTCGTTTTATGGCTTTGCTTAAAGATCTCTATTATTGGCCGCAGGTGAGAGATGATATAAAGGCGTACATGAAGACTTGCCTTGTATGCCAGCAAGATAAGGTCGAACATAAACATCCAACAAGTCTGCTCAAACCTTTCCCCGTCCCCGAGCATCCATGGAAGTGCATCACCCTAAATTTCATCTTCGTGCTTCCAACTTCTGAAGGATGAGTTCATCTTGGTCGTAGTAGACGAACTGTTGAAGTATGACACTTTCATCCCAACCCCACAAGATTGCAATGCCAAGAAAGCTGTATGCTTGTTCTTCAAATATGTTGTGAAGCATTGGGGCTTGCCTAGCCGCATTGTTAATGACAGAGACCTAAGAATCACTAGGAGATTTTGACAGGAGTTATTTAAACGCATGGGCTCAAATCTCCACTTCTCCACGAGCTTCCAACCACAAACTGACAGCCAAACCAAGCAGGTGAATGCATTATTGGAAATGTATCTACGGCACTTTATAAGTGCTAGTCAACGAGATTGGATTAAGTTGATAGATGTGGCACAATTTTATTACAACTTACAACGGAATGAAGCCACTCAACATAGCCCTTTCAAGATTGTGATAGGTCAACAACCCTTAGCACTATAGGCATTAACAAAAGGGAACATGGGTTCTAGTCCTCCAGCTTATCAATGGGTTAAAGGTTGGCAAAAGCAAATCGATATGACAAAAGTTTACTTGGACAATGCGTCCAAAAAAATGAAAAAATGTGCAGACAAGAGTCAAAGACCGCTGGAGTTCCAAGTGGGAGACCTTGTTCTCCTAAAGTTACTACTTTGTTAATTCAAGATTTTATGCCAAGTACATCCGAGGTTGGTACGCAAGTACGAAGAGCCTTTTCCTATCCTTACTAAGGTCGGGAAAGTTTCCTACAAACTAGAGTTGATACGAAAGCTACAGATCCATCAGATCTTCCATGTGAGCTATCTAAAGCCATATCATGTAGAGAAGCGAGACACGAGTTGTGTACCAAGTCGCATGGAACACCCCTTACCAACCTAACCTCCTTCGACCATTAAGCTGAAGAAATCCTCACGAATTGACTCGTCTGAAAGATACATGGAATACCTTGTCCTCCTAAAGTTACTACTTCGTTAATTCAAGATTTTACGCCAAGTACATCCAAGGTTGGTACACAAGTACGAAGAGCCTTTTCCTATCCTTACTAAGGTCGGGAAAGTTTCCTACAAACTAGAGTTGATATGAAAGCCACAGATCCATCAGATCTTCCATGTGAGCTATCTAAAGCCATATCATGTAGACAAGAGAGACACGAGTTGTGTACCAAGTCACATGGAACACCCCTTACCAACCTAACCTCCTTCGACCGTTAAGCTGAAGAAATCCTCACGGATTGACTCGTCTGAAAGATACATGGAATACATAGTCAAGTGGAAAAATTTACCACACCATGAAGCTAGTTAGGAAAAAAAGGATGACCTATGGCAATTTCGCGATGCCATCAAAGCATACAAGCAAAGAAAACTTGAAGAGGACGTCAAAGACTTTAATGGGGGAGAATATCACGAAACACGTGTTGAACATCAGAGCAAAGGCAACAACGAAGCATAAAATGACCCAAAAGAATGTCTAAATTTGCCTAAACTTGACTCGGCTTCTAGAAGGCTCAAATCATGAAAATAAATTGCAATGGAAAGAACAATTAGAGGAATTTTTCAAACATTTAAGTTTGAATTTTCCCTCCCATTTGCATAGAAATTGTAGAACCAATCTTGGCCATCCAAAGTGGCCTTTGTAGACTAAATTTTAGCCATTCATTTTTCCCATCCCCAACTATAAATAGGCCTCACTTCCTTTAGCTAAACCATCCACCAAAAATTGCAAACACAAGTAGTCCAAAAGAGTTGTAAAATATTGTAGTGTTGTAATTGTTTTATTCAATATAAAGCATTCTTTTTCAAGTTTCTCTTGCAATTCTCTAATCTTTTGTTTTCTCTAATCTCCTAAACATCTTAACTTGCCTAAGGTGATCTTTTACGCAACAATTAAAGCTTTGATACTAGCTAAGCATCGCATGGGTTCAGTAAAACTTGCCATCTCATGACACAACTACAATGGAATGGAAGCACTAAATTAGTAAAAAAAAGTAAGTGGATGCCATAAAAAGTTTGTGTGAAAAAAAACCTTTAAAGTGTTTCTTCTAAAGTTAAACGGAATATCACCTCAATACCAAATAGACCCTAGAGTGAAAAGTAGATCCAATAAGATAACATAAGCAAGTATAACAAGTAGCTTTCACCTGTGCTCGAGGAGGAATAGTTTCAGGTACTAAGGAAAGCTCTATCTTTAAATGGGAGGGAGGCAATATTATAACTTGAACAGAAATGAGTGGAGAGGTATTCTTGTTTCCCAAGAATAGTACTAGACGCCCATGATGGCCTTGCCACTCCGCTTTAATACCAATCTAGGACAAAATTTAAGAGAAAAGTGTAAGAGAGATATCATAAAAAAAAACCCATAAACTTAAAAAGATGATGGCCAGCAGGACAAGACATAATATTCAGAGAAAAAAAGGCAATAAAGAAAACCTGAATACAAGGATCCTCGTAGAGTACACCGCTATCTTTTAAGCTTAAAGCATGAAATCTTTCTGCAATATTTCCTATTGGCTGTAAAAATGGGTAACAGAACTAGAATGTTACACTGAAACATAACAGAGGTTAGAGTCCAGTTATAATTACATAGCATAGTAGATGAGGAAATACAAGGGTGGGATAAATACACTGTAAATAGGAATGTGCCAAAAGTGTATTATGTTGAAACGAAATTGAAAAGCTTTTGAACCAACCAAAAAAAAGAAAATAAAATGAAACATCTCTATTAGGACATCATAAATTTTCTTATAATCTAGAATGCAGTAAAGACCTGGGAAAAATGATAATATTTTCTACCAAGTACTAGAATTTCCAAAATAAGATAACAGCACAACCCCTATACTTAACTCCCTAAATAGTTTAGAAATGAAGAATGCCCAACAGTATTGAAAATCATTAGTCATCTGGAGTGCACTAATGCTACATTCAGATGCCTCTACTATATATGTCCAGGGCATAATAGTCAATTACAACTGCTCAATGTAGGAGCAGCCAGGAGGGAGCCATCCAGCAAGGCAAGGTCTAGAGATATATAGCCAATCACTCCCATATTCAAACTTAAGAGCAAAAGAGAGTTCAGAATGGTATCTCCATAATACTAACAGGTAATAAAAACAAACCTCAACAGCACATGTCTGCCCTGTAACAGGTACAATGGCAGCTCCATCCACAGCTAGAACCCCTTCCAACCCAGAGGCAACATTTTGCTCAGATTGGCCAGTAGCTCCAGGTGAGTCTTCAATAGCATGTGGGCTCAACAGATCACCAAGAAGATCTAGTGATGGAGGTTGAGGATCTATGTTGGTCCAAGTCCCATTCGGTTGGGCCAACCCTGGATCTGCTGAACTATGTTCCTGTGATGTAAAGTGCACATCAATATCAACTACAAACAAAAATCTGATCTATTCAATCCCAAAGCAAGATTCATGTGGGAGATATGTTTATTAGATTTGCATGGTGATGGGCACTACCACACTACTGTTCATGCCGGACACTTTGACAAGGCTAAGCTGGCTGACTGGCGGTGTTCCATTAGCAGGGTTTTGAACAGTTACAACCAATGCATTTGATGTCTGCTGCAGCTGGGCTCGCAGCTTGATGGCGCTTTGCTCTGCAGTATCAACTTCGGCACCTTCGGCCCTTTTTATCAATGCAGACTACATACAGAACAGATAACTGTTAGTGCGAAAGACCTGAATGAAACATTCAATCAAAATTTTTGATGAACTAGTCTTTCATAACTAGTAGAGAGGCTGCTTTTGAACAGATATTGTAATTCATATACACATACCTGACGCTCAGGGAATTTAGGCATTTCAGCCAAGATATCCACCAGTGCAGCCCCTTTCCTACTCAATGCAAAATACTCAACAGCTCGTTGCTGAATCTCAACATCAATGCAACTTTCATATCTAAAACAATACAAAACTGTGTTAGATAAGCTCACAGCAGTTTTGACAAGTGAATAATACCAAAAATAAATATCCAACAGTAAATCTCACTTATTGAATATTGCCCAAATTTGATTCTGTAATTCTAGATCTGCAGGTTGTGTGTGCATTAAGATCTTAGCATATGTTGAAAGAAGAATAGCAACAGTGGCCATCCTGCAAATACAATGTTTTAATGGAGGAACAAAAGCTAACAAGACAGTACGAGGAAAGAATATTATATTATCTTACGATACAGTTGGAAGCTTCTCATGTATGATGCTGAATATTTCCTTTGGACTACACCCAGGTCGTCTCGCCAGAAGGTGGCTGTATTCTCCAAGAAAATAAGCACTAACCTATATCGATGGCAAAACCAAGATCACAATATATAGAATTGGAAGACAATAATATTCAGGTATAATGCTGGTTTCCTTGAACTATTACAGCCATCATGCCCTAGTGAGAAATTGATCTCTGCATATTCTCATAAGGCATTGTTAATTCAATACTAGTATGTAGCCAACAAGAATCACATTAAAACAATAAGATAAAATCTCAATCACAAAAACTAAAACTCAATTATAAAGGTAAGATAAAAAGCCAATCATAAAAACTACAAATCAGACTCCAGAGGGCACTGATACAAAGAATAGTGGATTCCTATTTAAATGTACATAAAGATAATATGGTGAATGAATCATGGTCAAAAAGTATACACACCTTGACCATTGTCTCATGTATGGCAGGCTTGTCGATATACTCTCTGGCTTTTGTAGCTGCATAAGGCTGATCAATACAAATATTGAAGTCTCAGTCTATATAATATGAACAGATCCACTAGGTGTATGATGAACTATGTTTACACCACAAACATTTTGATCACCTGTAGGTCCTCATTGTTTGTCACAAATTGCACAACACGAAACCATATGTCATCACTAACAAAATCTCCAGCCTTGTCAATCAGCTGAAGAATAACATCCACATACCTGAGGAGAATCATTGGATAAGATATCATATGAACACTACTATTAATACACAATCTTGTTTCTTTGAGAAAAAAAAAGTAGAGAGAATTATTTTCATAATTATCAATGGAAGCAGCAGTTATGTAAAGAGATTTCCATAAAGCTCCACCAGAATATAAACAATAGAATTGCAGATTTGTGAAAAAACATTTTTTAGACTGCTAGATAAAAGCATTTTCAATGGTTAACAATCTCCTTGTGCAGTGTATCCAAAAGACTACTAGAGTGATGCTGTAATTGCCATTTAAAATATGTTGGAGATTTTGGCAGACTTTTTAATTAAATTGCATGTTGTGTGAAGTAGGTGCTTTACAATTTGGTTACAAACTCAGCAGAAGACAACTCAGTCAAGTAGCTTATTGCACACAAACTAAGGCCAGCACTTAATGTCCTTCTAGTGCTCCCAATAACCATGACATTATAAATTATTTTAATATCAACAGTCAGTTCAGCATATTATCTTTTGCCATTTGTAATCAGTAACATATACAAAGTAAATGATATAAAGTAGTTGGTTACAGACTTAGTGTTGAATCAATCCCTTGCATTGCATCACCCATGGTGGTACCCCTACAAGCAACCTTAATATGTAGCCACTAACCTTCTTTATTACAGTAAAACAAGTCATGGTCACTTAATATTTCCAATTGCCTATCAACTGGAGATATCCTTTTAGCTATGGCGAGCTACATTTCTGTATATTTTAAATTTTACAAGGAAAACCATTCTTACCATGACAAATCAGGTGCAAATTTCTCAGCAAGAATAGCAGCTTTAAGGGAAAGTTCCTCACGCATTGCAAATTCTGCTGTGCTAAGATACTAGAAAACAAATGCAAATCAATGGCATGCCCACTTTGTGCTTCAGATGAACATTCTTTTAGTCGACAGCAGGGGCAATTGATAAAATAAATAAAAAGTCACTTAATTCATATAAAAACAACTAGTTTGTGTGAGCACTTTATACCTGCAACAATTCTTCAACAATGTCCTTTGCATTTGAAACATCACACATTCCATACAGCAGATCAAGAGCACGCCTACGAATACTGGGGAAAAATGAACGAGTTAGTAAAAGTAAGTTCACAGAACATAAATTGTAAGATTGTACCAGAAAAACAAGTAGTGGCTTGACAAATCAAGAGAAAGACAACCAAAAATTCAAGAAAGAAAAAGGAAAGGAAAACTCAGATATCTGGGTTTTGATCTTTCTCATGCTAAATAATCCATCTTAGCAGCAATTCTGATGTCATCAATAGGTATCTACAACTAAAGGGATGAAGCATGCTTCGTAATATCCCTGCAAATATTTTGTACAGGGAATAACCTACAAACTAAATCTCCTCTGGACTGGAATGAATCGCCTAAATTGGTTGGCTAATTGCTCAAATTTATCATATATCAATATTGCCTACATAGATAAAGAAAATAGTTAGCAAACATTCATGAATAGATGAAGACCATAGTTTCAAACATTAGCAAACATTCATGATATATTTATCAAATTATACAGCCATTCATATTTCTACAAGTTTACTTAATCAGATGATTTCCTTCCCCAATAATCGTCTTAAAAGTTGATGTTTGTTTCCATAACATGCAGACCTAAGCAAAATAGTAACAGAGGTTCAGTGCACAAAACAAATAATTAGTAGCTGCAACAAAGATAATCTACTTCCATTTATCTAAAATAATCCAGCATAACCAAAGCTTATTTAAACAATTAAATGTTAAATTTTCTGTAACAACTTTGGTACTCAACATGTCTTCTCAATTCAGTCCTTTTGTACTAAAAGGAAAAGAAAGGAGGTAAAGTAATGGTTCAAATGCAATCGCAGCATGCCAACTACTTCCCACAACCTATAACAAATGGATAACTTCTACCTGGGAACTTACAACGTCAACAAGATCTACCCCAATAAAGGAATGTTACATCAGGACCCTTCAACAAAAATTAAATAACTAATACAAATAATCAAATCCTGGTAGTTCTAAGACATGGACCTAAGCAAAATAGTAACAGAGGTTCAGTGCACAAAACAAATAATTAGTAGCTGCAACAAAGATAATCTACTTCCATTTATCTAAAATAATCCAGCAAAACCAAAGCTTATTTAAACAATTAAATGTTAAATTTTCTGTAACAACTTTGGTACTCAACATGTCTTCTCAATTCAGTCCTTTTGTACTAAAAGGAAAAGAAAGGAGATAAAGTAACTGTTCAAATGCAATCGCAGCATGCCAACTACTTCCCACAACCTATAACAAATGGATAACTTCTAGCTGGGAACTTACAACGTCAACAAGATCTACCCCAATAAAGGAATGTTACATCAAGACCCTTCAACAAAAATTAAATAACTAATACAAATAATCAAATCCTGGTAGTTCTAAGACATGGACCTAAGCCCAATAAAGGAATGTTACATCAAGACCCTTCAACAAAAATTAAATAACTAATACAAATAATCAAATCCTGGTAGTTCTAAGACATGAACTTTTGTGATATAAGAAACTTCAGAATTAAATACACTGTGCTCTAATTGTTGATAAAATACCTCATTATGATAACATATATAATCTCCAAGGGAAAATCACTACCACATAATCTTCATGCTACAAAAATGAGGCTTTCATGAAAGTATCAGCGACATTGGAGACCTGACATTCTCAAATTAGTAACTATGCCAACACAGGAAAATCAAATATAACCTGATGTCAGGGTCCTTCAATGAGGTTATGATCTGAGCCTGATGTCTTTTGATAATCTCTTGCACATCAGTTATCATCAACATCCGAGTCATATTCTCCTGCAACATAGAAATGTAAGTCTAATCATGAAGTCATAGACCAGCAATCAACTCACAAGTTCAGACACTGAACCCATTTTTTTGCACACCTTGCTTGTATATTTCAATAGCAAATATACTTGAAAGAAATAACAGATGAAATTAGTATTTCACAACTTACCAAGCCAAGATATCTAATGTTTGGCTCCCGCACAGCAATAAATTTTCCGAGAAGGGAAACACACTGAGACATCATCTCCTTCTCAGCATCAAGATGCATAACCTATGATAAGAAACAACAATTAAAAATCTCAATACAGTGCCCCTCAACTTCTATATGGATACAGTATGTTGATCATTTTTCCAGAAACTTGAACTTAAGGCCAATCTCAGCTCCAACCAAACCCTTTAACATCTAAATGGGAACCAAGAGTACATAAGAGATTCTTCTGATTAGACAAAACATCTTTTGAAAGAACTATATAGCAGGCTAAACAAATGACAGTGAACTACAATACCAAAAGACATCACTTCCACAAAATGAAGAAATGACAATTTCATAACCTCACCAAACCCTCAAGCCATGCCCAAGCAATCCATAAGAGGTCACTTTCATTATTTTATCTACACAATTGAGCAATTATGTACATGAGACACCCAAGATTACACAATTGAGCAATTCTGTACATGTGAAAAACATAAGTATGTTTTTCTTCGATGAAACTCAAAAAATAAAACCGACTAGAGATATGGAAATTTTGAAGTTTCACCTCAGCCAAATATAAATATGCCTCTACAAAAACAAACAACTCAAACCCCCAATATAAATGACAAATTGTATGAACTAATGTTTGTTTGCATCAAACTTACTAGAGCAAGGGCTTCAAAGAGAACAGCATGTGATGCATTGTTCTTATTAACGTTTTTCACAACATCAGTTCCCATCAATATCCGTTGCAACACCTGAATCACCAAGTAAACCCTAATTACAATCACATAATCAAACAAAAGCAACATAGTTCATTGGGTTGAATTGAACCTCAAACAACGATCTTCTGGTGTTCGGATCTTCAACTGTTGGAAAATACTGAAGTGCTCTCATCGTCTTGACCTGTTGCAATAAAATACTAATCAGCATTGACATCAACTGGTTAAATATACAGAAACAAATTACAATTTTTCAATGGTCAATCACAATCAAAGAAATACTAATAAATACCCAACATGAGTAAATTCACTTAAGAGAAGCAAGGGGACGTTCCTTCAGGTATTGCAGTCACTATTTTTTTCCAATAATCCTTGAAACTGTTCAATGAGTAGCAATTGGTAGATACAATAACATTCAAATGACCCATTTTTTTACTAACAAAGGTATAAATCCATCATGAATGAGCCAACGAAAATGGCTTAGAATGACAAGGACATGACAGAAATAATAAAGAAATAAGACTTAACTTGCTTTCCCTAGGACAAGTAAAAATGCCCTCACAATGTTCCCCTGATTAATGACAAGCGGATAAGCAATCAAAAAGAAAAAGAGGATTGGCATGGGTATCAATTTCAAAAAGACAACTAATGCCACAACTACTTAACAGTATTTTCTTATTGTGTTTCTCATTGTCCACTTCCTGATCAATCAGAGGACCATCATCAATTTGATTGGATCCCAGACATAACTGCACTCTCAGTATGTCAATATTGTTACAATTTTGGATCAATTCATTTAGTAAACAATCCACAGTTCTTTCAAAATGATCAGATAGGCCAGTTGAACTGCATTTTAAATTTAGCACATGACTAGCAGATAACTTGTAAGGGGGAAGCTGAATACAGACCTGAAGCCAGGGAGATGGGATACCATAGTAAGTGTATTCTTGCAGGACATCCTGGTTTCTGGCAAGCCGCTCCAGTATTTTAACACACTTCGGAAGACAACTCCAGTATGCTTCATGATTATTTGATACCAAAGCAACAAGAAGGCTCATAGAGGATGTCAAAACACCAAGATCTCGTTCATCCAGCAGCTGTGCCATCCGATCCGCCCTATAGAATATGAAAAAGAAGATAAATGTAAATAAACAAACTTAAATCTCTTACTACAAAGTAAACTGTCATGAAGAATGCAACTATTCAAATGTACCAGCCATCTACATTGACAACATCAGGATTTTTCCTATACAAGCGCAGCAGACATAATGCCGCTTTTTTTCTCACTAGTGGTCTGCATCTACTAGAAATCTAAAACAAAAGAATTGGGTAGCATCAGCCATTTTCCAGAAGGGCCAATTGAATACAAAAAATTTGTGATATTCTTACAAGTAACTTTTGAACATCGGGTGCTAGTGATTCAGCAAACTCTCTTCCACCAATGTTTCCAACCTATAAAAATAAACACGAACAATGGTAGCACATAAGTCACTGAGAACTTTGCATATAACATCTGCCCCAACACAATAAACAAAGGCAAGCATAGAAGACACAGATAATACCATGCATAAACAAAGGAATGTAATCTGCTGAATTTATCAAGAGCCACTTACAGAACTAAAACCAAATTTTTTCTAATGAAATAAATTGAAAAGTACCGCAGCATCATACAAATAGTCTGATAAAAAGGATAGATAAGGATAAAAGAAAAAGCCAACCACATACCATAGTCAATGATAGGCACTGAAAAGTTTCATTGCGGCCAATAATGTCATTGCGTACAGTATTTATAGCTAATCTCAGAAAATCATGGTTCTCATTGAGCAAACATGATGTCACAATGTACCCAACCTGCAGCCATTTATAGCATGACATTAAGTTGATTAAACAACAATTGTCAAGGCTGCTTCTAAAATAGAAAACATGGGTACATATGATAATGCCCAAGCATTAAACATTCATAGTACAAGACTACAACTTTGAAAAACAAGAAGAAACTATAATGTGTAAAAGAGTTGCAAAAATGCCAGATTCAAGAATTTTTTTAGGCCTCCAGAAATTCTACATAGCATTGTTTAGAGAGGTCCAAATAATCTAGTCTACATAAATTTTATCCTTGCTCAGCTGGATTTAAATATCAATAAATCCGTTATACATCATATGGATTATTACAAACTGGAATTGGAACTACAACCATTGGTATCAATAATGCAACTAATAGAAGCCAATCACGTGATTGCCACATTACTCTAAAATTTGCAATAAAAAAATAAAAATTGAAAACCAAACACAAATTATTGTAAAACTTGACATGCAAAGGAGTTTACCTGCTTTTCTGGATACTTCGGCGCAGATATTAAAGAAACAGCTTCCATATGTCCAAAATCTACATTGTAACCCAGCATATAAATGTAAAGCATTTTCCAAACATATTTTTTCTTTTCATAAGGCATCAACCCCTGTTTAAAGAACAAAAAGCTTCAATAATCAATTGGTCACTTGTCAATATATGGCAGATGTCAGCATGTCATGCTGAGAAAGCAACAAAATGAAAAATATTAAATAAAACATATGCTTCATCCAGGATTGATGCCAATTTGCATCAAAAATTAAAAGCAAGGAAGATGCACCAGAGTATGAATCCAACTTGAACACTAGGAAGACACATTCATAATTTATGTCATTTTACACAAGCACTAACAAAACCAAACAGAGTTATAAAAAAAATTACGATGATGATGATGATGATGATGATAATAAAGAAGAAAAAGAATCTATGAATAAAGTCCTACGCTTCAAAGCATCAATTGAGCTCAAAAATGATCACGGTTGGAATTCTTCACGAATTCATAAGTTCAATAATCACAATTGATTTAAGGTCATTTTCAGTCGCCTTGAATTGAGATAAAATGGAAGAACTCAAAATAAGCAGAAAGCATCAATCACATACTCATTAGTTTTTCAACTTCAGACCCAGACAAAGAGACCTCATAAGAGAGCTAAAAATACTACATATGACAAATTAATTCCACAAAGGCTAAATGATCTAAGAAACAAGGAAACCTTATGGTTTAACACAGCCAAAAAAAATTAATCACATAAAGTTACGAGCATGTGTCACGAGTGACAAAATTTGTCACCTGCCCCTGGAAATACCCATTGGATGAGCCATCCAAATAAGTGATTTGTGATCATTTATCTCTATTAAATTAACACACAAGATTAATACCCAATAGCAGGTTGCCATAGTTTGATTAACTGATGTGGAAACATTGAATATCTTATTCCCTAAGATTTGTTGAAATCTTACAGTAATACTACTCATGCCCTACATATCTCAAGATTCCTACATCAAAACAACCATTAGTGAATCATGTTTCACAAATATGGCCACTACAAGTTTTTCTAAGATAAGCAATCACTCTTAAAGTATCGTCAAATTTTGGAGTCCAATGACATGCCAACATCATTGATATTTTAAGGGTAAGAAAAAGTAAGCTCTAACACAATATATGGTACTTTTGACAACCCCCTTTCCAGTAATAACAAACAGAAATGGCAATTATGCTCGTAAATCCACTGCCTATTGGCACCCGACCCTAATGGGTCGGGTTTGGTAGACCTCCTAAAGGGTTTCGTATAAAAAATAAAAACCCATTATGGGTTTCATACAGGTTCAGTTATGGTTAAGTATCTGCAGGTATCCATTATGGGTACTGATGGATATTTAGTTTTTAATTTTTTAAACAAATAATTTCTTATTGTATATGGTATGTAAATTTGGCATTGTGGGACATAGGTGGCCACAATCAATGATCAATCTCTCTAACTCATGCATACAGCATGCTTTCATTTATTAATTTAGAAATACCTAATTAATATACTAAAATGTAAGCAACAAATACAGTAGTTTTTGTCATCTTAACTAAATCATTTTTATTCAGACGTAAATTTATATAGTATAGAAAGCTAAAATTGATAAGAAGTATTTCATTCAGCTTGAAAGAAATCTGTACAAGGAGAATTTATTAGTAGACACAATTGGAAGGACATAGAAGATATTATCACCAAGAAAAAATGTAGCTAAATAACAAAATTTGATCATGAATGTATGGATTAAAAAATGCCTCTAAAAAGGACAAAAAAAAATAGTGAGTAAACATTGCTTGGTATGTAGGTTACAGCATAGACAAGGTTATACAAATTACAAATTGAAGATGAAAAAGCAAAAAAATAAAATAAAATAATGAACCCTAAGAATATTCACATGGGTTTTATAAGGGTTAAATAGCTATTAAACCAGATTTGGTAATGAAATGTCAAACTCGCAACAAATTTAAGGAGCATTACATTTTTGTAGAGGATGTTGATGTAGGTTTGGCAGTATTTATCCCAAAACCAATCCGTTGTCATCCTTAATAACAAATCCCTCATTGAGAATCGACCATTTCCAACACTTGAATGGAAATTCAAAGGCAGTGATAACATATTGACCAAATTTACCCCAGAAATTTTACTGTACACAAATTATGAATAGCCATCTTCTTGGCCAACATCCATGTGTTTTTGTTAGCAAAGAAATTGGGATGTCCTTACTCATTATAACAAGTACTTATAACTTGACATCAATCAAAATCATCAATTAGCAGTTTCACTAATACATTAATGCGTACCAAACAGCATATGCTAAAAGCCTTCATTGTCCAAATTCTTGTCATTAACCACTATCTATGACTGTCCATCTTAATTTTCCACTGCATTCTAAAAAGGCAAAATATATATACATATATATAGAGAGAGAGGGAGGGAAAGAGAGAAGCAACTGCCGCTGAACAGGCACATTGTTATAAAGCTAGTTAGACGAGTCCCACTGAACAATTAACACCAAACCGTAATGGAACACCAATAAAAACTGTCTCGTTCTCATAATTGGCCCACTGCAAACTAGTAGAACTAACATCTTTTCCTTCTTTTACTTTTAAAGAACAAGTACACTCAATCACTTCAACTACCAATCAGATAAAGAATAATTGGCACGAGCTCCATTTAATCAAAGCTAAAATGTCAACCGCACAAAGCTAGCGATTATCTCACCTAAACAACTAAATTAAAATTCCACTATGCAGTTCGAATAAATACAAAATTTAAAAAGTAAGAGATTCTAGTCTCCTCATCTCATCAGCAAAATCAAAGTGCTTCATGATTCTTCAGATCAAAAATTGAAAATCGAACTCAACTGGAAATTAAATTCCGAAAGGAAATGAAAACAAGGCGAAAAAATAAAAGTAAAAAAACCCCTAACCCTTTCGTTCTTGAAGCGAGTACGAATATTGCCGAGCTCCTTATCTACGCGGAGTCTCTCCTGCTCTTTGTTCTGACAACTACGAATGTCGCTTATGAAGACAGAGAGACCTCTCATGCCAGACAAGGCCATTTTCTGTCAGATCCAAGCCCAAGACAGAGAAAGAGAAAAAAAATTATCTCTCTCTCTTCAGCTCCGAATCTCAGATCCTCTCGGACGGATCTAACATACAATGCTACTACAAGATCTTCGATTTCGTAGTGCAGAGAGGGATCAAGTTGAATTGTCAAACAGAAATGGGAAAGAGGAAGAGAAATGTATGCAAAAGCTTCTTTTATTTTACATTTGGTTTAAAGAAAAAAAGAAACAGTCTGCCCGGTAGAGAGAAAGATGAGCGCAAGGAAAAAAAATCTGGAAAAGCCGTCGTCAAGAAAAGAGAAGAGAAGAGCTGAGCTTGGAGACTACTTTCATTTTAGTTTGTTTACCAATTTCTAATTAAAATTTTTGTTTTATTTTTTATTTTTTAATTTTCATTTAATCCATTTAATTTTGCATTCACTGTTTTGCCTTTCAGGTGGGGTTTACTGTTTTCTTGATTTACGGATATTGAAACTACTTTAGATTGGCCGGAGTCTCTCTCATTTGCAATTTTTTGTTCTGTTAGGCTCGATAGTCACTGCATATTCTATTAATTTGAATTTAAATTATCTCAAAATTAATTACTATTTATATCGCAAGTAATATTTACATGCAAATATAATAATCACTGCATTAACATCTAATGTGTACGTACAAATATACCCTTGGATTTCTCCGTAGTACAATTTAGCCCGAATGTCCATTTTCGAAACAACTTAAGATTAAACAGTATAGACACCATGGAAGTCGATGGCACTTGAAGAAGAATTTGGATTTAAGATCTCAATTTTGAAATGATAACAAAGCAAAGACCCATACCATTAATATGATTTGTCCACACTATTTTTTTTATTTCAAAATGCAACGAGTAAAAATTATCTTCAGTAAAAATTAAAATAAATATTAAAAATATTGATTTGGAAATGCTGATAATTTTTTGATACTTTAAGCCATTAACATTTAAATGGACTAATTATCACAGTTAAAACTAGTACTCAAGAAAAATAATTAAATTGATAGAAAGAGAAAATGCGTACAAGATAGTATTTAATATCACAGTTATAAGATAAGGTCGTTGTTGATTACATTGCTTCTTTTGATCCTTTAGAAAGTTAATATTTATTTAAAATGAAATTTACATTGAGGGTTTTGAAGTATTTTATGATCTTCCTATTCCTTTTTGTTTCTATTTTCCTTGCCCACAATTTTTTTTTATTTTTTGTTTTATATGAGTTTAATCATTTTTTTTTATATGAATTTAGCTATTATACATATGAGTAAGGTTAATCACTTTTTTCAATTCTTTTAAAAGTTATTTTATAATTTTATTATTCTTACTTTTTATATTTTCTCACTTCGAATTTTCTTTTCTAATTTTCTATTTTATATGAGTTCGGCCATTTTTTGTTTTATATGACTTTACTTACTATACATGTATGTAAAGTTAATTATTTTTTTTAACTCTATAAAATTTTTCATACGTATTTTAAGTACTATTCACTACATATTTTAAGTTTTTCTTATTTGGTTTCAAAATTTTTATTGTATTTTAAATACTAGTTAATATTTATCTTATGTCTTTTAATTCTTTTTTTTAAAAATTTCTAAGTTTTAAAAAAATTATTTTAAATTTAATACATACAATTTTTTTAAAGATAACAATACCCATAAATATTATAACTAAGTCGCTTTATATATTTTTTTGATTGATAATTTGCATGATTTCTTTTTTTCTTTCTTTTTCTGTTGTTTCTTTTTTTTGTAAATATGTTTTTAATTTTTTTTTGTTGTTTTTTAAGAATCAACTTTATTTTTGGTTGTTTTGTGTATGAAATGTGTTAAAAATAACTTCATTTATATCATTGCATCAATCAACTCAAGGAACAGAGCATTTATATCACTGCATTGGTCAAATATGAATTAAAGGCATAAAAATAATGACAAAACCTAAAAGAAAGGCGCCTGCCTTGACAATTAATTTCAATTCATGGTGTTTGTTATTTGGGCTAATACATCATGGACTATATTATGGGTCCATTTGTCACTTTAATTTTTTTATGATGCAATTAAGTTTAGTTAGTAATATATTTTAAAGGTGTTTATTTTTTAAATAGCATTAACAAATTTGAAAGTTGGGCTTGATTAGATATGTGCATGCTTGCTAAAGTAAGATACCATGCTAATTTTGGCGAGACGTGATGAGATAATAGTGATGTATAAATTGCTGCCACTAGGTTAGATTTAACTAGATTATTTTAATAGGATTGAAAACTTAGAGGTAGGAATTGGATATACTTCATTAAATAGACTAGAATAAATGTTGCCTACCTAAATAGCCAAATTTTGGGTAATTAGTTAAAATTAACTCAAGATAAGGTGAAATATGAATCTTGACCCACTAAAAAATTCTAGTATAGAATTTTTCGAATTAATAATGAGAGTTATTAATTTAAAAAAAATAATGAGAGTATCATTTAATTAAAAGTTGATTAAATGTATTATTGTATGATATTTATTTTAGATATTATGTTGTAAATTATTATTATGGCATTAAATAACTCAAGCACATTGTCATTGCAATTAGACCTTAAGAAGAACAAGTTAAGTGGGATAAATTTCCTTGATTGATATAGGAACTTAAGGATAGTGCTCAAGCAAGAAAGGAAATTTTATATCCTAGAGTAACCCACACTTGAACCAATTATTGCTAACGCTCTACAGATCAAGAAAGATGTTTATAAGAAGCATCAAAATGAAGTTTTAAACATCAATTGCCTATGTTAACTATGATGATACTAGATCTTTAAAAACTTGAGAAAATGAGTTATTTGATATGATCAAGTATCTCAAGAAACTTTATTAGGGGCAAGCATGTCAAGAGAGGCATAGTGTCTATAAAACCTTATTTTAGTGTGGAATTTCAGAAGAAACTATAGTTGATACTTATGTACTAAAGATTTTGGTATATTGAAACCCTAGAAAAATTAAATTTTTCTTTAGGCCAAAAGTTGGCCATTGATGCTATTTTGCAATATTGACAATAGCTATAGTTAATTTGTTACAAATTACAACATGAACGAAATTGGCAAAACTCTTCCTAAATTGTTAAGTATGTTATGAACAACTAAAGTAAACATGAAAAAGTTCAAACTTGTATATAATAACATAAAAGGGCAAAGGAAAAATTAAAGTAAATGGAAAAATAAAAAGGACAATAAGAATAAAAATAAATCCAAATCTAATGCATCTACACTCAAGTCGAAAGTTAAAGTACTTATGGAAGGGACACACTTCCATTATAGTGAGATTGAATATTAAAAGAAAATTTGTAAAATTTACTTGGAAGATTTAAAGAAGAAGATAAGCGAGATTTCTACTTTAGACATTTTTGTTGTAAAAATTAATTTGTCTTCTTTTATATCATAGGTATTAGATACTAGATGTGGTTCTCACATTTATGTTAATGTATAGAATCTTAAAAGAAGTTAAATATTGGCAAAGGTAAAAGTGGACCTACATGTGGGCAATTTTTTCTGCCATGGGTCACTCAGGGCAATTTTTAAGCCCTGGGCAAACACATTCCCAAGGTCCAAGGACCCAAGGCTCTATAAGAGCCTGAGTTCGAGTCCGAGGACCGAGGGCCTTGTAGGCCTTGGATGGTGAACCTAGGGCCCAGTAAGCCCTGGGGTCCTTGGACCTAGGGTAGTTTTGCCGCCGTTTATAATTGTAAATAATTGTTTAAATATACAAATAAGAAAATAAATATAAAAAGGAATGAACACACACTATAATAGTCAAAATAAGTAATAAAATAATATTTAAGTTTTGTCCAAATTCAAGGGGTTTTTACACATTACGCCATTGTGTCCATATTGTTTGCATTGAGAACACCTCCGAATGGCCACTTCTTTACCTGAAGATGGGATACGTGTATTCCTTGGTCAACCAGATGGGAGATGACCTATGAGTGATTTAATAATAGTTGCCTAAATGTCACTTGGGACTTGCCAAAATCTCAGGTCACTAACATGATGAATTTCTGCTACATATACTGCCAACAATGTACCATTATGATAATATTTGGAACAAAATTCTCATATCTGCCTTTGATGTATCTAATTGCTACCGTTGCGTAAGTATATGGTAGTTGTTGTAGGTTGAAGCGCTTATATTGACATGTCTTCGAATTCAGGTCGACCACAACAATTTCACCTCAACCTTTAATTTCAAACTTATAATGAGAAACTAGATAAACAGACAGTGTGAAAGAGATGAATCCTCCATTTTAACTTTTTAGGTTATTGCTTCAATTAATGTGTCTTCATCATGTTTAGTAGTTTCCTCCCTTCTTTTAGAAAACTATCATTGTAACACTGAACGTATCCAATCAAGTAAGGTCATAATAGGAAGAGTATGTGCGTCATTTAACAATGCATTCAGACTTTTGGCAATGTTTGTGGTATTATATTGTATCGTTGGATTGAAAAATGACATATTACCTAATAGTGAAATCTAACCTCGTTTTCTAAATAGTTGGTAGCACCATGATGTACTGACCTCAACTTGTCTATATGCTTTTTAAATTCATTAAACACAAATACTTTTGCAACAAGGTAAAATCCCTTAAGAAAAGCATCTTTCTTGCAGTCTTCAAACTTGAACTTTGTTTTAAGATTTCTTCAATATGATATGCATAAAATCGTGGTATAAATTAGGGAAGATTGTTCTTATACCTTTAATGATGTTATCATGTCGATCAAAGACAAAAACAAGATCTTCAACAAGTCCAAGTGCGTTTCTTAGCTTCATTAAAAACCATTCTCACGAAGCATCATTTTTAGAGTCCCCCACTCCAAATGTGACAAGTTTCCATCAATAGCAGCAACAACAAATATAGTGTCACGATATGTACCCGTTAAAAATGTTCCGTCAATAGCAATAACAGGTCAAATTATCGTACAAAAACCACTTAAAAAGACTCCATGGGCCATGAAGAAATATAAAAAGTTTACATCATCATCAGTTTCTATATGCATTATTGTATCTGGATTTCTCTCTCTGAGTATGTAACAAAATTGTGGCAGCAAGTTGAACGATTCTACTGGGTTCCTATACGTTAATTTAAGTGTTTCTTCTCTTGCTAACCACGCCTTACGGTAAGACACGCACACTTCAAACTCTTGGTGTATATCATCTCAAATGTTATTTGGAGTATAAATCCTATTAGGATCTTGAAATTTGTCTATTACAAATTCACCAATAAATCGATTACTTTTTTATCGGTGTCCTCGATGTAGTTGGTCACTTTTACAAGTATGCTTTGTCTCAAACCGTTTAATATACCAATATCTACCTTTTTCATCTATATTGGTTGCTCGCATCTGCCATTTACATTAGTCAACCACACATTTAACCTCAAATCGATCTGTCGTTGATTTTAAAACTGAAAACTGAAAATGATTCTTTATCGCTAATACACCCAATGCATCTCGTAACTCCTTTGAATTAAAAAGATGTTTGATATCTATTATACTATATATAAACATGGAAAATGCATCCTGTGGTTTAGAAAATGATGGTATACGATGACCACTTGATTGATTAGCCATGTCATCATCAATTGTCATAAATGTGTCACTATGACAAACTTGCTAACTTAAGTTCATGGCTGGATCAGTATCTTCATCGCAACAATTCTTGCATGGGCTAGGTGGCATATCGTTAAGAATGTCAGCACTTTTACCATGCACACATAACTGAGCCTGGAAGAAATCATGTACATGATCTTTATTGATTTCACAAAACATATATTCTCTATGGCTAATCAGACCTCCATATTGTATTTTTGCAGAATCTATAAAATTTATATCATATTGTGTATAATATTGACCATAGTTAAATTGATTACTATCCTAAAAAGAAACAATTGGTTATGAAGGAAATTATGCATCAACAACTAACAAATTACTACAAGTCACCCTAAAATTAATAGAAACTACTTACTTTGCAGATATATAAAGAAGAGCCAGATCTCTAGACCTTTTCGCCGCAATATTGCACATAAAACCAAATATGACATTCATGTATATCAAAGATCTTGTCTCTCTGTTTGTGAAGCTTGTTTTCAATTAAATGTTAAATTCTGTTGGATTAATTTTAGTGCAATCATATATCATGGCCAATAATTCATAGTACTTATATCTTTTGGAACATATATAAATCGGACCCTTTCACCATAGTATTTTTTTGAACCATCAGATAATGTAACCAATGATACATCGTATTGAACACCAATAGATATGATTTCAACTACATACCTGAAATATATGAAAATTATATATTTAAACATATTATAGTTAAATCTAAGAAAAATTTTCGAACAATGGCCTTATTTTTACCCCTTTTAACATTTTTGACCAACCTTAATTCATTCTTCCCAAAATAACCACTTTGAACAATTTTGCCCCCAAACCCTAAATTTAAGTTATAAATAGATATAGACCTCATTTTTTTTTCATGCTTTTCTTAGTCGAATTTTTTCTCTTTGAATAACTAACACAACAATGAAAAATTCATATTCCAGCTTTCAAGTGCAAATTTAAAAAAAAGTAAGTTTTTAGAATTTAAATTTCTGTAATTTATATTTAATTTAAAAGTATATGAATATTATTATAAAATAATTAAGTGATTTTTAAATATTCAGTTCACATGTTAAGAATTTAGCTCTATAATAGTGCCCTAGGTTGGATGTCGGCATACAAATCTAAGTTGGACAGTCAACCCAAAGCTGTAATAATGCACTGGGTTGGCTACCTTAATTCCCTCGATTGGCTGCAGACCCAAGGCACTATTATCTTAGTTCCCTAATTTGGCTGCGGACTGGCAACCGACAACGTACACGTGTTTCCTTGTATAATTATTGTTATATTTATTTTATAACTAATAAATTTCTTAAAAATTATAAATTAATAGTTAAATATTTTTAGTCATTATATTAGAAATAATTTTTTATATAAATATAATTTTTTATTATAAAAGTTATAAACATTAATTATTAATTTGTATTAATTTAAGGTATGTGGTTAAAATCATACCTGTTGGCATTTGACATGGAGGATCATGGGTTATGTTATTTGATGGTTCAAAAAAATACTGCAGTGGAAAGGTCCGACTTATATTTGTTCCAAAAGATATTAAGTACCATGAATTATTGGCCATGATATACGAGTGCAATAGAATTAACCCAACAAAATTCAACATTCAACTGAAAACTGGTTTCAGAGATATAGAAACAGGATCTTGAATACATATTGATATCAACGACGATTATAGTATATCTGGTTTTATGTGTAGTATTAGGCTGGGAGAGGGGTAAAGATCTGTATATGGTTTTTTCTATACAGAGCAAGTAGTTTCAATTGAGCCTAGGGTGACTTGTAGGAACGTGCCAGATTTTGATGCAGAAGTTCCTATACAACCAGTTGTATCTTCTTAGGATAGTAATCAATTCGACTATGGTCAACATTATACAGATGCAGATTATGTACACGATTTCTTTCAGACTCAGGCATTTGTGTATGGTGAAGGCGTTGACATGGCTGACGATATGCCACCTCATCTGTGAAGGAATGATTGTGAAGATGATGATACTAATCCAAGCGCGAATTGAATTTAGTAAGCTCGTGATAGTGACACATCTATGAGGATTGGTAATGACATGGCTAATCCTTCAAGTCATCCATCAAGTGGTTGTCGTATGCCGTTTATTCCACCATCATTTTCTACACTAGAGGATGCAATGTCCGTGTCTTCATACAAAATAATAGATATTGGATAACTTTTCAATTTAAAGAAGAAGTTACAGATACATTGGATGTACTGGCACTGAAGAATAATTTTCAGTTTCAAGTTGCAAAGTCAAACACAGATCGATTTGAGGTTGGATGTGTTATTGATGGTTGCAAATGGCATATGCGAGCAATGAAGACAGATGGAGAAAGTGGATATTGGTGTATTAAACGGTTTGAAACCCAGCATAGTTGTAGAAGCGACCAACTAAATCCAAGCTACCGATAAGTAACTAGTCGATTTATTGGTGAATTTATGATGGACAAATTTTTGGACCCTAGTAGGATTTATACTCCAAACAATATTCGTAATGACATATGTCGAGAATTAGGAGTCTAGGTATCATACCGTAAGGCGTGGCTAGTAAGAGAAGAAGCACTAAAATTAGCATGTGGGGACGCAGCTGAATCGTTTGACTTGCTATCACAACTTTTTTACGTACTCAAAGAGAGGAATTCAAGTACGATAACACATATAGAGACTGACGATGATGCAAACTTCTTATACTTCTTCATGGCATTTAGAGTTTCTTTGAGCAGTTTTCGTACAACAATTCGGTCGATGATTCCTATTAATGGAACATTCCTAAAGGGTACGTATCGAGGCACTATGTTTGTTGCTGCTACTCTTAATGGAAATGATTAAATTTATCCAGTCGCATTCAGAGTGGGGGACTCAAAAAATGGTGCTTCGTGGGAATGGTTTCTAGCGAAGCTTCAAGATGCGCTTGAACCTGTTGAAATCTTGTATTTGTCTCTGATCGCGACGAGAACATCATTAAAGGTATAAGAACAATCTTCCCTGAATCATATCACAGGTTTTGTGTATATCATATTGAAAGGAATTTCAAAATAAAGTTCAAATTTAGAGACCGCAGGAAAGACGCTTTCCTCATGGGTTTTTACCTTGCTGCAAAAACATATGTATTTAGTGAATTTGAAAAGCACATAAACAAGCTAAGATTAGTTCATAATGATGCAGCCAACTATTTAGAAAATGATGTTGGATTTCATCGTTGGGCAAGATGTCATTTTTCAATTAGGTGATACAACATAATGACCACAAACATTGCTGAAAGTTTAAATGCATTGTTAAAGGATGCACATGCTCTTCCCATCATGGCCTTAGCTGATTAGATACATTCAATGTTATAATGATGGTTTTATGAAATGAGAGAAGAAGCTGTTAAACACGACGAGAACACATTAATTGAAGCAGCAACTACAAAAGTGAAAATGGAGGAATCCATGTCGTTAACTCTGTCAGTTTATCCAATTTCATATTATAAATTCGAAATTAGAGGTCAAGGTGAAATTGCAGTAGTCGACCTTAATGCAAAAACATATTAGTGCAGGCGCTTCAACCTATAATAACTACCATGTACACACGCAACGGTAGGAATTAGATTCGTCAGGGGCAGGTATGGACAATTTCACTCCAACTATTATCGCAATGGTACGTTAATGGTACGTTAGGGGTAGAAAAGCCCTGAGTCCTCTAGGGACCCAAGGAGAAAAAAGGCCCAACATCTGAGGACCCAGGGCGAAAAAAGGCCCTCAATCAGGGACCCAGGGCCTAAAAACCCCACAATGCATCATGCGCCCAGAGGAATCCATCATTGCTAGGCGTATTCGATTCACGCGCCCACGGCCCACTCCCTCCTATACTCGTGCGTGTGTATCAATGTGCCTGAAAAATAGCTGGTGTCTTCTTCTTCTGTCTTCTGCGTTTTCTCATCCCAAAATACTGAAATGGCCCTATTTGCTATATTTTACCTTATCTATACGTTTAATTCTCTAACATTGTGTCAATATTTTAGCAACAATTCCTTACAATACCACAACCAACAACTTAATTTTATTATATTTAATGGTTCAATTACGGAAATATTTCTATTACTTGTAAATACATAAATAAAATAAAATTTTATACAATATAAGTTATACTAATCTTTTTTTTTATTATAGTTTTATTTTTTATACTGTCAGAGACGAAACTCTGAATTTATTTGTGATGCAATGATGAAAAAATGTGAAGAAAATGAGTAGATATTTATTTTTACCTTTTGATTATTCTGAGGGTAAAAATAAAATTGTGCTTTAAGATTTGGAGATAAAATTGTTTGAAGTAATTACTTTGATAAAAATGAATTAAGGTTGATAAAATATTAAAAGGAATAAAATAATGCTATTTTCAAAAATTTCACTAAATCTAACGGCAAAACATCGGAAAATTTCTTTAGTTGCTAAACGAGCTTAGTCGTTGAAGCAAATGGTGGATAATCACGTTTGCAATTATTGTACTTGAACCTCTTTTCGAGTTATAGCACCACTCTCCCATCTTTCGCCGGAATTTCGCCCCCTAACTCACCGTACTCCCTGCCCTAACGAGGCAGTCTCAGAATTGAGATCTAAGCAACTGTAAACTTTTTTTTTCCGTTAGCCCTTTTTTGCTCTGTTTTGTCAGCGGAAGATAAGAGTTTTTCTTTATGTTTGTCATTAAGGATCGACGCGAGTTGAAAATTTGTAAACTTACACATCTCTTGTTTGTTGTTTATTGTGTAGCCTATTCGGGGATTCGTTGAATAATGAAACTCGCAAGCTTATATTTTATTTTGTTGTTGATATGATATTGTTACTTTTTGAGGTCCTTTTTCCATTTGTTTTTGCCTTTTCTTTTCATAGTATATATAACGACTAACGATTTTGTATAAATCGCAGCTTCAAAGATTGTTTGAAACTTGTTCTTAGCGTGTCTACAACTAGATCCATTCGATAACAGTCTATAACTTGTGTTTGATGGTAGAATTGAGTGATAGCCGTCAAATTAGGGTTTCAGTCGTTGACGTGAAATATGTAGTTAGTATACGTATACTATATGTAGAGTTGCCTGGTTTCTTTGTTCGCTAGCTGCAAATTGATTTGTTCTCTCTTCTTACGTTTCATTTAGATCTAGGAGCCATAGTGAAAAAGGAAATGAGGGGTAGTGAAATTGGAAAGTCTGGAATCTCTTTTTCTCGAAGTGGTGAAGTTTGTTTCCTTGTTTTCTTCATTCTTGTTAACAATATCGTTTTTGTTTGCTTCGTCGCACATGAATTTTCTTTGCATTTTATGTTCTTTTGTAGTTGTTGATCGTTGCTCCTTTCTGTCTCCATTCATTTATCCTTGTATGGGAGGGTGGTTAATTAGTTTTAATTTTGTTTGAATGCTTAATGTCAGTTAGTACTAAGGTAGACGATACATAATCATCTTTGATTTTATTCTATGTTAATTGATTTCCTTAATATTTTGACATGATTTTGCTGCAGGAGAATGTTTAGATGCATGATAAGCTTGATGGGTTCTGGCATCTTTGCCTTTTTGCTGTATATTTTCTCTTGAAATGATGTCCTGGAAATGCTGTAGATTTGAGAAAAGAAGCGCCTGATTATGTTGACTGAGCTCGTTAGAACATTTCCAGTCCACAGAGTTCAGGTATATATTTTGGGTATTGAGTTGTGGGTGGATGGAGATGCGCAAGTTTAATATTATAAGTTTAAAATAATAGTAATCAAATTTAAATATTTATTTTACTTAACTGTAGCTAACATTCTTCCAACATGATTCGTATAATATTAAATAATCACA
Source organism: Xylocarpus granatum (assembly GCA_019650275.1). NCBI lineage: Eukaryota > Viridiplantae > Streptophyta > Magnoliopsida > Sapindales > Meliaceae > Xylocarpus > Xylocarpus granatum. Next base: position 85,738 of record BNST01000265.1, read on the forward strand.
TAGAAATTAATAAAAAATAAATTTTTATAAATAACAAAACTAATCAATTTATCTCAAAAATAACATTTTTATTGTTGAAATATGCAATTTTCAGCTTTTATTAAAGATTTGAAGCTAATCATTAAAAAAAATAATTAATTGAAACCAATAATGTTATAAAAAATTAAAAATTATATATTTACGAATACTCATTATGAATATTTGAAGATATTTACTTGTATTTATATTAATCATAAATTTTTTATGAGTTCTATTTTTTTTTCAAATTTGTCACAAACTCAATAAGAAGTATATTAAATATGTTCCATAAAATCGAATATTAGCCACTTTGCAAATTTATAGATGAAATTGTTATTCTTACATGACATTTCTCCTCCATCCATGAGTTTCCTTTGCTTTCTCCATTTTAAGACTACAAAGCAAAAGGCCTTACTACGTGGTAATAATAAATATAACTACTTGCTATTTATATCACCCCATTGATATACTAATTCCCTTTCGGATTAAATAACCACTTCACAAGCTACTTTCAATTGGGCATTATCCGATACAACACAAGGCCACTTTCAATAGAGTATTATAAGATTTTTTTTTAACGGTTTTTAATAAATTTATTTTATGATAAATTTTATTAAAAAAAATACAATTATTTTTTTCCTAAATTACGTGATTATATAAATTGAGTAACTAAAAAGATAAATATAATTTTAAATTATTTATTTTTTATAAATAGAATTTAAATTTACTCATTCTTATTTATTTTTGTTAAATTTTTTAATTTATTTATATTAATTAACTTAAATAAATCTAATTAATTTATTACTATATTATTTTAAAATAATTTATATTAAAATTTTACGATAAAATTATTTTGCTATAAAAAATATTCTAAATAATCAAAATTGAAATATGTCAATGCCATTATTATTTTTAATTAACACTATTTGAATATTTATATAATAAATTTTTTTTTATTTAAGTATAGATTATGAATTTTATATAGAGTAATAAGTAATTCTAAATTAATTTGTTAAAAATTAATATTTATATGATTAATTGTTAATAGGATATTATTTTAATTATTTTATAAAGTATACTTAACAAACTTTAAAAATTAAATAAAAATGAGTAAATTAAAGTTTTATTTATAAAAAATAAATAAATTAGTCAATTTATGATCAAATAATATAGAAAAGAGATAAATGTATTTTTTGTATAAAACTTATTATAAAATGAAATTATCACTAATTTTAAAGATGGTATATGATAATTCTCACATTCAAAATGCATTAGATTTGAGAAATTTGCAGGGATAATGTAAGGTAACTAATGGCCGTTGAAAGTGCTTTTAGTGCATATTATTACGGAGATTCCTATTGCTAGGTGACTGAGCCTGATTATTATGGTTCAACATTCATCTCTGTAATTATGATTTTTAGGTTTGCTTGTTTACGCATTTATTATAGCCTGCACCCATTAATAAAAACACAGTAAATGGTTTTACATGAGGTCTTTAAAAATCGACGATGACTAAAATGTTTACTTATGCGCACATGTTCACACTTACTGCACATACTTTATATATATATATATATGTCTCGTCTTCGAATACTGGTTTTCATTATTTAAAAAGTTTTAAAAAAAATGTTTATAAATAAATAGTAAAGGACCGCAAATTACTTTGGTATGATTTAGTGTAATTCGGGCTTATGGATCATACTGCACTTAGTTATTTCTAAGTGGATTGGATCTTGTTGAGTTTACTCACTCATAGGACCTTAGCCCCTTCTGTTTGACACCTATACACAAGACCATTCCTGCCCCAACTGGGAAAATATATCATCATGTATTGGAATATTGAACTCCCAAAATGATTTTTCATGTGTTACTAGCGAGAATTGAAAAAATAAAACAATAACACTTAATTCTCTAAATTTTACATTTTTAAAATAAATACATTATATATAAATATACATTAAAATAAATTATAAATTTTTTAAATAATTATTATAAAAATAAACTAAATTTCTCTTCAATTTAGTTTAGTGTGACCGAAAGTTTAAATTTTGTGCTTGTGCTACTTAAAATTTTTTTTAATGGCTAAATAAATTAGCACTCTCATACTTTTATTGTTAAATTACATATTGTTACATTATACTAGTTCAAATTTAATATTATCTATATAATTTAATCATTATAATAAGAGATTTATTTTTCATAAATAAATTTTTTTATTTATAAAATTATAAAAATTAAGAATACAAATATTATTATCACAAAAATGCTTTAGCTAGATAGGCTTTAAGAAAACTGGACCTGCTGGCCGAAATCCCATAAATCCACAATATTCAAACCTTTTAAGTTATTTGGGTCAACCCAATTTCCCAACAAAATGATTCGGGTTTAGGGCCACTTGCAGGTGTGAATCTAAAACTTTCAGAAGATGCTGATTAATGGTTTTATTTGTAGTCAATTGTAGAAGATAAATGTCATGTCTCCAATTTTAAGTATGCTAGTCGAAGCGCAAATAATTGAGTGTGGTTCTAGTTTCATGTATATAGAATGAAGGAGATTTTGGTCATTCCTTACGTAAAATTGGTTGATGATTAAAACTAAGTTAAAATTAGTATGTAAAGCTGACCTTCTACTATGTACCCATTCAAAGAGTGCCTGCCGTATAGACCGAAGAAGAATTATGTGACAATAAATACATCTAATCTAAGATGTGAAATTAGAAGTTTATTTAGAATTTTTAAAATTATTAAAAAGATAAATTTTTGTAACAAAACTTGGTAAGCATCTCTAATAAAATAAAAAATAAATAAAAATATTTATATTTATAATTTAAAAATATAAAATTATTCGTGACCGTTTATTAAATTTTATAAATATTGTTTATCCCACCTACTTTACATCCAATGAGAATGTAAACATGTCTTTAATGGTGGTCAAAGTTAAAATTTGATAATATTGTTAAAACTATCAGGCTTATAATTTTCAATCAGAAAATTTTACAAAATGTCGCAGCAAGACTGGATTGGAGTATTTAGCATATTTTACTAGTGCTCTAAAGGTCACGAAATCTGCTGTTCCATGACGTAGTGGTGGAATACTAGAAGAAAACCTAGACAAGAAAAAATCCTCCTTTACTTCTTCCTCTTCTGGTCTGTTATTACATCATTGTGTAAGATCATTTTATACTGTTCATATGGTAGGGCACTTACTTATATATAAACAAATTCCTATCAGCATTTACATGTTCCAACAAAAATGTCAAATTGCAATATGAATAATTAATAAAGGACAGATCTAAAGATTATACATGCGTTGGGTTTGATTATTGATATATGGATCTAGATTGATGTCAACTTAAATTAAGTTAGGTGTTAGGTATATATTTTTCTTAACATACGTGTAACTTTGCAATACTGGTAAAGTTTTGATAAGATTATTTATTCGACGTTATTTGCCAGCACTGCGTAACAGATCTGTGAGAAACAAAAATCCAGCAAATTGCTCGGTATGACCGAGTAGTATTAATTATTATTATTATTTACTTGTGTGTGTGTATTTTTCCCTCTCATTTTCCTGCATTGATCAACCAACTTATTGAAATTATGACTATTACTTTCATCAAGTAGTCATTTCTTTCGGTTTGAAACACGTCTTGGGCAGCCAAAGTTGAAGATTAAAGGGCTTCGTTGAATACAAGGCAATTAATCTCTTCTATAATAAAATTTTGGACTGTAATTTAAGGTTAATTATACGGTGTGAAACTTTGATTTGTGGACGAGAACATGTGCGCATATTCATTCACACTGAAATTTAGTTACTTGCCAGTTTTGTGATCGTGGCCGAAGTTTTGTTGTTGCGGTCATCTTATCTTGCTAAGAATTTTTATGCTCAGATCATTTGAATGAGAAAATGAATCTTACAAACATCCATCACAAGTTTATACAAATTATATATATATATATATATATATTAATTTTAATTTGTAAATTTTACTGTTTTAGAATTAAAAATCAAATAAATTTTTTAAAAAAATACATTTTTATGTTTGAGAGTATAAAAATTAATATATTTTTAATTTTCAATGTTATTTATTTTATATCTATTGTGAATTAGCTGTTGTAATATAAGGCAGAATATATAGTATATAAGGATAGTGTTTGCCTTTTGATTTATCAAAACATAATATAAGAATCTCATTAATAGATTAATAATCCACTTTCATTTAACGGAGAAAAAGCTCTTGTAAGATAGTTCCAATAGAGAATTATTACAACAATGTTTGTATTTAATTAATTTGAAAAATAAACATACAGGTGTCAAAACTTTATTAATAAATGAAGGTATGGATGATGTAAAACGTCGGTTTCACTTGACATTTTTCGATCACTTGAAAACATATTGTAACTTAATTTTTTTTATTAGTTAAAATTATCATACACCAATAACATGTTGCCAGCAATTATTAGAAAGTTCTTGGTAAAAAATAAAATAAAATCATATTCATACACCCCTCAAATAATTCATAATAACATTTGACTTAAGACAGAGAAACTTCTCGCACGTTTGGTGAAAAGGATGAATGTAGGAGACAAACCCCGGAACAAAGAAATTGAAGCATTTCAAATTCTACTGATTGTCAATCTGTGATGTGTTAGTTTAACAAGTCTTTCCTTTCTAATTACTTTGATAATCGTAAAATTGACACTCTTCTGTTAACAAATTGGACGTTCCAGATATTTCCAACATCAAATTGTCTGGATTGATGATAGAACAATCCAACGGTGCAGAAAGAATCAATAGATCCGCGTTGAAACTCCGTTTGACCTTTGGCTGCTGCTGCGCTTTATTTTTCTGACTTCATAGTTTCACCTTTTGTTTTTAAAAATGGAAAATCTTTGTTCGGCAATGTGGGTTATGAAATTAATTACGGGTTCTCCGCACTTGCTGAATTATTGGTCCATAAAGCAACTAACAAATCTCTCCCATTTTCAAAGTTCACTGAACAAGAAGTTGTTTATCACCCACCGCACTGCACATATTGATACAATAATGCGATGTGGATTAGGACAGATTGCGAGATCACATTTATTAGCATTACATACATACATACATAGTAAAAAATCAACCAAGACAATTTGTTCCATAATTTACATACTATTTAATTTTAGATTTTACAAAAATTCATGTTAAGATTGTGACATGTGATTATTATTGTATTGTATATCAAATTTACGGGTTTTATATTACGAAATCGACTTGGACAAACCTTGAAATTTTCTTTGTTCTGTGTTCTACAAAATCAAAACGCATAGTCATTATATATATATATATATATATATATATATATATATTATTCTTAAAAGAAGTTATTTAACCAACTAAATCATAATCTTGACATTATGTTTGCAGATCCTCTGTTTCCTCCAAATTACCTACCTTTCCCCCAATTCGACTGCTGGCATGTGGAATTAATTAATTAACCTGATCATGCATCCACGAATTTATATAAGAAATTAAAGCCAAATCAATATTCTATTATTGCTTTAATTTATATTTTCTACCCACGAATCGTCATCAGAGACGTTTATTCAGGTGGAAAGACATTAAAGTTTGAAGCAAGAGAAAAGAAGCGTACCCAAATCCTCCAGAATTTTCTTGTAAATATTAGCTATACTCGTATAGCTTATGTGTCAAGAAAAAAAGATATAAAAGTTGGCAAGCGACTTCTTACAGCTTTCTCGTGTTGGTTAGTCCTGAAAACAAGTTTGGAGAAAATTCTATTCAATTACAATAAGTCAAATTTATTGCATTCATACTACAAATGGAGGCTATATAAGCACCGAGCTGTTATCTAACTGCACCATTCAATAAATGTGCGAATCTTGGAATGCCAATTACAGAATGCGAATGGAGAAACCAGGAGCAACCAAACTCTTGTTTTCTTGTTTCTTTGTTGTTCTTATTTTGCATTCACGGCCAGCAGCATCTCAAGAAGTTGGTAAGAATAGGCCGCGTCTGCCAAGCCGATCTTCAAATTAAGTTGATTAGAAATTTAGGTTCTACTTTTACCTCATTTTCATTTGTTTCTCCTTCAAGCGATTTTCGGACAAAATTTTTTCTTCTGACTATTTCGTTAGGTGCAGCTGCATGCGATGTTCTTAATGAAAATGAACCGAGTTTTCAAACAACATGCCGGTCCTTTTGGTAGTTCCTGCTTTAAAATTAACCTAATATATGTTTCTTCTTCTTTGTGTACATATATGTATTTTTTTCTAGTTCTCTTAGATGGTTTTTATATATGGCGCAGATGATGAAAGGGAGTTCAATTACAGAGAAGGAGATGAGAATGGGCCATCTCGATGGGGAGAGATTCACAGCGAATGGAGCGCATGTAAAAATGGAACAATGCAGTCTCCTATCGATCTGTTGAATGAAAGAGTCAAAGTTGTTTCCCATTTAGGAAGACTTAGAAGGAGTTACAAACCTTCTTGTTCTATACTCAGGAATAGGGGCCACGATATGATGGTAATGAGAAAAAAAAACCATGATATTTAATAATACTTGAACCTATGAAATACCATGAGAGCAATATTTTATTTTTTAAGTACAGTAAATTAGCCATGTGACCAGTGGCCAAATGATAATCAAAAGATTAATTATAATGTCATTTCATAATTATTAAAGTTACATATGAATTTTGAAATTGTATGTTTGTGTAGTCCATAGAGGCAAAAGTTTGAATCAGCAACTTTTTTTTTGGTTTTATGCAAATATAGTTATTATCATTTATCAATTTTTCTTTAATTTCTTTGAATTATTTGTGGATGCAGTTAAAATGGGAAGGTGGTGCAGGAACTCTTCAGATAAATGGAACTCAATATGTACTGCAACAGTGCCACTGGCACTCACCTTCTGAGCACACTATCGATGGCCAAAGGTACTTATATGGTGAATAATATTTGTTTTCAATTACTACGATATAAGCAATATTAAACAACGAGCATTAAAAGGACATAATACTTTGGTTAATTAGTTTTTGTCATTCAAATGAAACTGCAGAGTTGCTATGGAGGCTCACCTGGTTCATGAGAGCGCAGATGGAAAGGTTGCAGTGGTTGGGATCATGTACAAGATTGGGAGACCTGATTCTTTCTTGGAATCGGTAATTTTTTAATCTGATAAATTTTGTTTCTCTCTCCAATCTCTTTCCTTATCAATATTCTCAACTGGCTGCTGTGATCACTTTTATCAGATTTCAAATCATTTAGCAGAGGTTACTGGTTCAACTGAAAGAGAGAAAGCAGTGGGTGTGGTGGATCCAAGGGCCATAAAGATAGGCAGCAGAAAATATTACAGATATATCGGTTCTCTTACAATTCCTCCTTGCACTGAAAATGTTATCTGGACCATTGTCAGAAAGGTAAGTTGCTTGCTACTCAATTTTCCAAAATTATTATTATTTTCTGCTCAAGCTTTGAATTAAGTTGTTATTTACATCTATCACAATTAAACTCTAATCAGGTGAGGACTGTAACAAGAGAGCAAGTGAGATCACTTCGCGTAGCTACACATGATGTAAGTTGCGGATAGCTTCCATCCTTTAACTAAACTTCAATTCTTAAATCCTACACCATTAACACAATCTTTGTCTTTGCAGGACTCGAATTCTAATGCAAGACCCCAGCAACCAATAAACTTGAGATCAGTGAAACTTTACAGACCAGATGAAGAGGATCAAAATGATTGATATTGTCGATTGTTATTCTGTTCTTCTTAAGCCATTAGCTGGCAATGGATTTGCACGAGGATCTTCAGCATACGTATAGAGTATAAATAATTAGTCTTACAGGCGTACCTTTCCATGTATTTTCATTCACATAGTATAGCTAGCTAGCTAGCTGTATACGATGCCCTTGAGCTTGTTCTTCTATTGATTAATTAATTGCCCATTGTATATGCAGATGTTTGATTGTTGAGTACGTTATGATTTATAATTAAATAAATTAAATTTTAAAAATCTGTAAAATGTAAATATTTTTGTCCATGAATTTTACTTGTGTTCGTTTTTATTAATATAAAAATAATAATTATTGATATTACATTTTTTTTTAAAAAATTTGATGTTCAATGAGACTATTTATTTTAAATTTTAATGTAAAATATAATTTATATGCATGTTTTATGTTTATTTGGTGATAAGAAAAAAGTATATTGGCATAATTCTATAAATTGTTAATTCCGTGGTAATAAAAAAATTATAATTCTTATAAAATAAATTAGATGACTATTTTATTACAAACAAATACTAATGAGATAATAAAATAATTTTTTTTTGCATATTATTAATTATTTTAAATTAGTTATTATATTTTTTAATTGGATTGAATCTTATAATTATATTAATATTTTTCAACTTATACATCAAACTAATTTAAATTGATAATTATTAATTTGAATTGGATTATTTTGTCTTATACTATCAGTTTAGATCAATTTAATTTAAATTAAAACTGATAATTTTGAATTGGTTTAAATTTTGTACTAACACTAACTCAAAGCTACGTCGTCCAACCTTACTAATAACCATATTATTCTATATTCTTAATTTAATTTTTCTCATTTTTTGGTACAAAAAGAATATTGACTTATTTTAAGGTGGAACCACAAAAAAAAGTTGTTGATACATGGTATTTCTCATTAGCCAAGTCCCAGTGGAAATAAAAGATCTGCTCGGTAACTTTTGATGTAGGAGACTTTAAGCCAAGGATAGGTTAAAGGTCCTACACTCTGAATGACAAAGGAGTCCCAGATGCTTAAGAACTGTTCTACCTAAAAAGGGTAAGAAAGGTAGTGTCGAAAGAAATCTAGATTATGTAAAAGGAGTCCTATTAGGATATGGGACAGAGATCCAACTAAAAACAAAGAAGTTAGTAACCTATAAAAAGGAAGGTGAGCTGAAGATAAAAGATACAAAAAATTTTCGAAAAGAATGGGTCATTATTATATCAAAATAGACTTTCAAAGTCTTAAGTATCGGAGAGTTTTTGTTGAAACTCTGATACCCCTAATTCTAATTTTTTTTGCACTAGGTAACTTAGGAAACTCATTGCAAAGAGGTCATTCTTGTCCATATATCCAAGAAGAAGGTTCCCAGCAAATTTGTTCCCTCAAAATATAAATCACTGATTGACACCTAGCATGAAAATGGGTATCAATAAGTGTTATCGCATAAGAAAAAGCAACAATCGTACGAACATCACAGATAACAAAGAATGAAACTAATTATCCAAATGGATTGGCTTTTGTTTCAGTGTCTGGGGTAGTGTTTCAAGTAGTTGGTTGAGGTAGAAGGGAGGTTTTAGAAAAGCAGTTGGTTGAAGTGGTTGTTCGTACTAGAGAAATGCATTCTTTTTTTTAGTATATTATTTTTATTTGGACATAACTTCTTGAATATAGGACTAAGAAACGTTAAAACTTGTCTAAGTCTTCTCTAATTAAATTATATTGTGTTTTATTGATTTTAATTAATTAATTAAAATTAAATATAGTTGGTCATATTCACTTAAAAACTATCTTTCACAGACGGACGTGAAATTTAAATGGTGTTGAGAATTATACTGCAAAATCTGAAATTCTCTTGTTAGCTGCTATATATTAAAATCTGAACCAGCCAAAAATGAGAGAAAACAATTGTTTCTACAAAGAGGAAAGAACTAGGATACGATGGCTGATGTTGTGATCATAGCTTACTGATGACACAGATGTTGGAGCTTCAACTACAAAATACATGGACTAATTCACTAGCTTCGCAAAAACGTTAATTGTTTGATTATCAATTGGAAAAAAACTATTTAATTAAGTAAATTTTAAATATGTGAAAAAGACTTTTCTTTGCGACAAACTGGGTTTCTTGTCAATTCTTGTGCTTATGGATACATTGAAGTGGCATTTCAGAAAAGAGACAGAAAGAGAAGAGCTCAGGAAAATGAAGAAAAGATTCAAACCTTCTTGTACTAATTTCTATGTCAGCTCAAGTGCAATTTACAGCCCTAGACTAAATACCAAGATGGTTGTGTGAATGTATACATTAAGTTCATATACAAAAGGAATGATAACAAAAAAAAGCGAAACAAATTGTACAAGGGAAAAGCAAAAGTTGAAATGCTGCATTGCAGGTTTGTTGTACCTTGTGCTTCTGAAAAAACTGTCTGCAGATACAACAAAGTTGTCATTTGTTAGCTTGCTTGAATGTAAAGAAAGGGCTCACGGAACCATCCTTGGGCAGGAAGAAAGAGGGCTAGGAGCTGGGCTCCATTTGTTCAGTTGTGGGCTGTGTTCTTCGTTAGTTCTGAACATGAGAACACAAGTAAGATTTATTTTTATTGTTCTAAAGTAAAAGCCTTGTTTGCAATTAACACTCACGAATTCTCTTTGACACCAAGACATTGGCCCGTGGACAAAAGCACAAATATTTTGCGGATTTTATATTCCAATTTAGAAGAATGAAAAGACAGGTTAGCGGAGCAATGGAACCTGTGACCGGTTGACAGATGAAGCACCTTGTTGTATAGATCTCAACTATAGGACCTAAAACCACAACAACAGTTACTAATGAGCTAAAAAAGCTAAAACATAAAGACGCCCGATCCCACAGGTAAAGTTACTTTGGGTCTAAAGCCCAAAAAAAAAGCTATCAATTCCCCAAGCTTATAAATAAATGTCTATGAATTATGACAAAGAAACACATGTACCATAATAATGAATTCTTAGATCTTACACTTGTATGTGTTAAGAGTTACATTAAAAGAAAAAACCTCTTTAATTACAAGAACTATAAACTTTTAGGCCTCACACTCAAATAGAAGAAAATTCACGTAAAAAAAGAAGACTTTGATAATTACGAAGATTATAAATTTTAAATTCTTCACACTCACATAAAAAATAGATATTAAAAAGCGAAGATTTATTTAGTTATTAAAATTATGAATTCTTAAGTTTTATATTTAAATATATGAAAATTTTTATAAAAAGAGAAAATAATTTTCTTAGTTAACAATCTGTAATTATATCACAAGAGTACTAGTTTGAACATAAAATTGATAAAATGAGAAGAGAATTAAAAATTTTAATAAATGATAAAAATTTATTATTTACAAAAAGGCAAGATGACAAAAATTTTTATATTTAATATAATAATTGAGGGAGTTCACATGTAATAATATTAAAAATCATAAATGTCATAGACATCAACACTACGATACATGTCAAAAAGAATTATATAACATTAATTAAATAAAAATTTTGTATAAAAACTTAAAATTGAATTAATAAAAGAAAGGAAGAAAATGTAAGAAAAAAAATTCTATTTATTTGAATTTTGGATGTTTCTCTCTTTAAAAATATTAATTTTGATTACTAATTTGATTGTAAAAGGGCAAAGGAAGTAAATTGTACCCTAAACTTTATTTTATGTTATAGAAAAGAGAACCTCAACACATCTAAATTCCATCAACTGAAACAAATGCAATCAAAATATTTTAGTGCTCCAAATGTGCCTTTTCAAACTTAATTAGCGATTGGGACATTTTAAAAAAGAATCAACTGTATGTAGCGCATAACTTATGGCCGATGATTAGTGAAGCTATGATCAGATGTTACATTATTTTAAGGTGCTCGCTGTACAAGTAGGACATGGCAGGATTGGAATTGATATGGGCCATTTTCTTATTATCCAAGGTAATTGGCTAAATTCATATATAAAACGATCGAGATCGACCATTCCTGACGTTTTCCCTGCAACAAAATGTTCTTAATAGCATATATAAAGACGTCTAGACCAAAAGAACAAATTATTTATATTTACCCCACCCATGTCAAAAATAGCGTGCTGGAAATGATTATCGGGGAAGATAATAACTTCATGGGGGATCAATCAAACTCAACTTGTGGTATATTCAATCTATACAGCACAAGAACATTATGACTAGAGTACATTGATAAATTCCAAGCTAGAACTGTTAATAAGTAAACTTTAATAATGTTATTCAATTCATCATCTATTTCTTACATTCATCCCATTCTGGCAAGAATTTTCTAGATATCATACATGGATGGCCTATGCAAAGGATCATCTTCCACACAAGCTTTGGCTAGAACAGCTAAACATAAAGCTTCTGCAATAGAGCAATCTTCCTTAAGAGGTTCTCTCGGCAAGAGAGGACATGGATGGAAGATTGCTTAAGGATTCCATTGGATTCTTGGGAGGATCAGTTAGTGAGGGTGGTGGTTTTGATCAGTTGAGGAGTTTTTGTCCAATTTCTGCAAACTTTGCTTTCCAGTTAGCTGTAAGAAAAATATTTCTCCTATTCACGCCCGTTTATGCCAACGAAGAGAATTGGAATTCAGACAAGCAGTCACAGAGCCACTGATAGGGAATTCAGAAACAAGGTATTACCGGGACAGGTCACTTTCTCCATAACAAACACCATGCAAACTCTCAATATTTATTTTATTGATCTTGGACTGTATATCAGTTACCTGGCGAGTATGTTCAAATCTCATCGGCTTGATCATCAACTCAACATTATCGATCATGCCCCTACAGCTTTGGTCTCCAATTTGGGTAACTTCATCGAAAACATTTTTGTTTGGTTGAGATCCTCCATGATGTAACACGCAGAGAGAATATTTATTCCTACCAAGAACCCGGATATAAAAATGAATTTCTAGAGCTTCTACCAGTTTGAGCACGTCGCGAGGAGCGAACATGAAATTGAAGCAGAGCTTCTAACATTGAATGACTGCAGCCTCTTAACCTTCCATTTGCCTAAGGACTTGCGGATATAACCCACAAGCAAGCAACGGTAGAAGTACCAAACAAAGAACAACTGATCCTACAATATACAAAGTCCTTAGTTTTTGATTACTCGTTAGTTGAATATTAATTGTAGAAAGAAAAACAGGAATAGGACGTTGTGAATTTGCAGTGCCGACATTTATGACTGGTTTATTTTTCAACGGAAACCAGAGAAGTTGTGTTTGGATAAACAGTAGGCTCAGGTGCAAAAACATTAGCAGCACATAAAGCTTCAAGGGAGATACCAAATTTCACGCTCAGTAAGTCTAATCGATCTCCTTCAAAAAAAGGGTATGTCACTAGGTATTTCACTCCGCTAGCATGAGAAATGATCAGAACAAGCACAAATTAAAGGCACATAAAGCTTGGAACCAGCCGTAGGATCCCTTCCTTGAAATTGATTTTCCTCAGCAAGTGTGCGCGATCTTAGTAAGCCTTCAAAAACGGAGCAAGCAATTTCGGAGTATGCTGTGCTTCCGGGAACTACGCAAGTAAAAGTAGGCTGAAAAAATACTGGTTTGAGCAAGAACAGTTAATGGGAATATGAACATCTCTAACTGGATTGAGTATCTATGAAGGAGACATTGGATTTTCAAGTGAAGTAGCTCACTTAACACACCAGAGTTCAGCCGAAACAAGTGAGTGATATCTGAGTGAGTCTGAAATTGTCCGTTAGCTCTGTAGACTAAGAATGTATGACATGAATTCTGGATGAAATTGCAGGTGTATCTTGAACCTGAATGTCTAGTATCTTCACAGCAATCAGAGTAGTCATAATATTGTTGATCAGAGCTTCAATTGACATGCACAGAAGAGTAATCAGAAATAAATCGTGATTTCTTTTTCTGACATCAGTAGTTGTGCATTTTGGTTAATGATAAAAAGAAACTAAGCAAAGTCTTCAACAAACTTTAGGCATATGAAGTTTTGGAGAGAATAAACTACGAGCATGTTCCTATAAGGGAAGGAAGAATCAGATATTTGAGATTATCACATTATCACAAGTAAAAGTCAACCCCATACATTTCTTGATATGTCTTCTTTCGAGCCGGCGCTTGGCACCAGATTGGTGGATGGTCTCTGTTTCCTTAAAACTCACTAAAATTAAAAACGACCAAACATAAAATCTGAACCTAATACTGAAGAACATTAAAAATAAGAGCATGCATGGAATAATAAATGTGAGCTAATATAACAAAAAGCATAATAAAATGCCAAGAAATGCGTTTGTCAACTTTCCATGCATGTAACAACTTCCTCTAAAATATTCACCTTAGTAGCTTGTGAAGTCACTTGCGCAAAACAAGGTCAAAGTTGTCAGCGGAGGTCACTGGTGTGAACAATACGATTGGTAAGCCCCGTAAATTGGCAGTGAATTTTATTTCAACAGTGAATGAGAAAACAAATGAATAAAGTCCTGGCTAAGAGAGATGAAAATGGATCCTTTTACTTGTGACTATCCTCACAATTTATGGGCGTAAGAAGAGAGAATGAGTTTTTAAACATTACGTCTCATGCTTTTTCTAATATGTGGCCCTAAGTCCAATGCACGTAAATGCTATTCACCGGTCAACTAACATTGGTATAGTGAGAACAGTAATGTCACCTCTTGGTTTTTGGCACTTGACCTTACTAAATGTGATAGTGACGAATGAGTTATAATCCAACAGAGAAATTAGGTCATCGGGACGGTTGGCGACTGTGACGACAATAGCTAAACTCTTTTATGGAGTCACAGCATCACCATAGTGATCATTCTTTAGGTGTCGTGTCGGTGCATCTGTGGGGAACTTCTTTTCACTGAGCTAGCCTACTCTGTAGTCACGATCATTTATCATCGATGCCATGTGTGGCTAAGTCAAGTGATGTCACCTGTGCTGGTAAAATCTTTGGATGTAACATTTACCTCTCTTTTGGTTTTCTTTTCTATCTGCTTCACTTATTTGTAAATGATGATAAATTTTTTGGAACAGTAAATTACACAATTGATATTTCAAAAATATGCAAGAAATTACAATTCAGTTTCTAATTATATGCCACTTCATAGGGGAACGATTATTTAAAAATTCCGTGGATAAGCGATTTAGGATATAGGTTGTTGGTAGAAAAATTGTCTTCCCAATATGTTTTTAGGAGATTTGAATAAGCTAACAAAGTTAAGCTCATTTCGACAATTTGACAGTGATGCCGTTTTATGGAACCCATTTGTTCATGTATGTAAGGACATGCTAACTAATGTTGAATTTCACAAATTTTGAAGTAGTTATGTAATCGTCAGTTTTAATAGCATTAATTTGAGTTTCAAAGTGGTGTATGACATATTTATGAAATTAGTTTTATTATTATTGTTATTTAGTTTTCATTATTGATTGTTATTTCAAAAAAAAACTAAATGAATTTTGTAATAGCATTTAGCAATATATATATATATATATATATATATATATCAAGTCAAGATCCATAACCGAAACAATAGAGCTAGGTCCATACATCAAAATGAAGTAGTTTAAGAGGCCTAGAAACTTTATAATTAGAAGCATAAAATGTTAAACTACGGATTTTAGCCATCTCATAGTCAGAGGATGTAATGTTTTTTTATTGGATATAACGGAAAGTTTATTCAAGGCAATCATATGACGGATTCTTTTGTAGGATGCATATCTTAATCGATGATGCCAATCAGATATGGAAACTCAAAAATCGATGAAAGTTGAAGGAATAAATTGTTGAAGAGGCTCAGAAAAACAACAAAGACCATCTATGAGATAACCCTCATTTGGGATGGTCCCCGGGTAATCCTTGATCAGAAAATGAAGTGTGATACTCCAACTTAACATTATTATCTTGGGCGAATTTACGAATGTATAATAATAAGTTCTTTTTTAATTGAAGAACGACTAAAATTTCATTTATGACAAAAGATTTTGAAGGTTGGATAACGAAGCAATGTCAATCTGTGTAATATCCAAATCTGACCTATCTCCAACTTGAATTTGTTCATTCCTCACATACTAGTCTTTACAGACATTGAGGTTATGAAAGTTGTTGTTGGCAAGGTAATGGGTCGCTTCAATGTTAGCATGTCATGCTTGACCGGTTGATTGTTGAGATAGTTAGTTCGATGCAAAATTCGCTTGAGGACTCGGTCAGGGTGGTGGTGGTAAAAAATTGAGATCTAACCATTTAAAGAAACAGAAGGCAGTGTTGCCTTGTTCGTTACAAAGCTATCACGACAAAGTGCAGTTAGGATAATTGTTTGAATGATATGTAGGATTGAAATTACCCCTGCCTGAGCCACGATTAGTGGAGTGTTGACCATTCCCCTTACTTTGAGGATTTAAAAATTTTCCTAAAACTTGATGATTGCTTGAGAAATTTGGTTTCCTGACAGCAACATTAGTGGTGGCATTTGGAATGGCTTGGTTGTTATGTTGGATTCGAGCTTCACAAGTGAGTAGCATGGGATACACTTCTCCTAAAATGACTGTATTTTCTTGGTGGGAGATAGTCGCTATAAGTGAGTCCTATTTTGGACCCATGCCAGCAAATAGGTAATCGTCATACTTTACTGCTTGACCAACAATTGCCAAGTCCTTCGTAAGCTTTTTAATATGCATGAAATAGTTATTTATCATTTGGTTTTCTCTACGAGGTATGCCTAGTTGCAAGTTTACCATCACTGCCTTTGCACGAAATGGTTGAGTACGAGGTTGTCTTGTGTTTCCCAGCTTTAGTAGGAAGGGCTGACTATTTTGGTGCCACCAATTACACTAATTTTCTTTGACAGGTTATTTGATGGTGTCATGGACTTGACCAAAGACTTTTTTGCCCTTTAAGATAAGAAAGCACGGTGGCCTTCCAAATAAGATAGAACAGAAGAGCTTGGTGACACATAAGATAGTGCCTCCAAAGCCATGACATTGATATTGTAATTTTGAACAGTAACATTGTTGCGGTAATTTTACTACAATAATTTGAAAAATTGAAAAACAGCAGCACCAAGGCTGCAATGCTTAGATAGAAAGAGAGTTATAATAGAAAGGATGCAAAAGCAGCATTCTCTTTTAATTATTTGATTGAAAATTAGATTCTCTTCATGTTAAAAACGTTGTTGAAATAAAAAAAATTTTAAATTTTTGAATAAAAATTTAAGGACTATATTAGATTGTTATCATGCTTTTGTCAATGAAAACGTATTCTTCAACATATGAAGTTCGCTAAGAAAACAACTTCCAAAGCTGGGAGCTACATCAAGAAAAGAAAACAGGAGAAATGACAACAATCTATAACTATTTAGCAATAGAAAAAGGCTCCATGGCCCATCATTGCTTGACTTGGCTAGGCCTCCCTATTTGACTACTCTGTTGGTTTGACAACTTGACACTTTGGCTTCCTTATGCCCGTGACAAAATTCTTCTTGGATACTCAATCTCATCGCATATCGTCACTTTAAAGTTTAGAAATCGTCGGATGAGTAGAGGGTTGAAATTGTTTCAGCATACCCGGCAGATGATTATTCATGAAGTAATCATCCCAGTCAACAGAGCTGGGATCAAAGTCAAATATACTCGTCTCCACTCCACTGTCTGTAACTGCCCTTCGCAATCTGTCCGTGTTTTTGTCATCAAAGCTGGACGAACAATAAGCTTAGTTAATTATATCAATAATATATACATAATAACTAATTGTCGAATAGAGCAGATGGATCACCAAAACAAATCGAGAAAGAGAACGTACATGGCTTTAAAGAATGTGTAAGGACGGTAAAGTACTGCTAGTCTCATCAAGTGATTAACATGGCTGCTCATATCACTGTGTACGCCCTCGTCCTGAAGTTAATGGCCAAATACTGTATTTATCAATTGTAATTCCTCTAGGGTAGTAAACTAATTAAGATCATTGTGTGTAGTGTATTTAAACTATTTGAAAATAATTTTTAAGTGATAATTAAATTGATGCTTAGAGCAAACCTTCAATGGCGACAAGTACTTGCGAAAGCTAGCCATGTCCTTCAAGAAAGTAACCTCGCCAACTTTTATGGGCTTTCCATCATTATCGATCAATGGTTTCTTCGTGAAGTAATCGAGGCTGTAATCTAGAACTTTCTTGAATCTCAAAGGATTTCTTGAGGATGATCCGATTTGATAAACACGGACATCGGAATGTTGTTTAGCATGAGCCACCATGGCCACTATCATAGCATTCACCACCATGTCAGCTGGTATCTGCATAATCCTTTAAATTTAATCCTTGCTTTCTATGAACTATATATATATATATATATATATATATAAATAGTTAGATAGAGAGAAAGAGAGCTGGATGGATATGGTGTGTAACATATAACGCAATAAATAAAAAAATTGAACTGATAGAGCATGAGAGTTCAATTATGTTAGGTTGAGCTCTTATTGTAAATAAAAATATATTGAATAATAAAAAATATGATAATTAATTAAATTATTTATAAATAATTTTAAATTTAAAAAATTCACTAATAATATTTATATAAAAATTAAAATTAAAAATATTATTATAATAATTTTAAATAAATAACAAAACTTAGAGTTTGGCACTCGAGTCATGGGTTAATAGGCTGTGCTGAACAGAACTTTTAAAAAATGCGATATCTTACCAGCCTAATCAAAAAAAAATAAAAATGAATAATGTTAAATTTTCCTAGTTACATATGACATATAACTGTTTTTATGTGGTTTTGACTGAAGAGAGAGAATTATTTTTAAAAATCCAAAATTATAGATAATAATAATTATTATAATATTCGTTAAACTCACCGCATCAAAACCGGCATAAGGGTCTCCGAATACGCAAGGGAGCATTCCTTGAGCGTGGAGTTTATAAAGGAAATCCACGGTTCTATATAAACAAAATTCAAAACTCAGAGATCGTATTAGTTTCATTATTCCACTCATCATCACGATTACTTTTCTTAACAAGTAGACCACTTAAGTGAAGACAGCAAATGGGATCAAATTAATTTAAATTCCGTAAACTTACCCGAAACCTTCGAGCCAGCCGGGAAATGGTTCCTTGTAAGTACAAGTTGTAATGGTTGGGCGTATAATAACCAGGGGTAGATTTTCTTTGTAACATTGTACAAGCATTTCTCCCATTGCTTTGGTGAATACGTAAGTGTTTGGCCATCCGTGGATATTTGCCCTGACAAATTAAACATTTGAATTCAGTTGACTGTTGTCAACCAAGTTATAAGATGTATGATTATAGACAGATTTTTTGAATTTCAGACAAATAAAAAAATATATATTACTTTAAACCAACTGCTATTAAATGCACTCAATAGAACAAAATTGAAAAAGTGACAAATATATTTGTATTGATATTTAAAAAAAATAATAATTAGTATATTTTATAAGTTAAAATTACTGTAATTCTTTTTTTTTATGAAAATTTAATTTTATTATTTTTATTTGAAAAGTTAATTAATGGATCGGAGATCTAAGCATGGTTAAAATTGACCTCTTAATGCCCAAATCTCTCATGGCAAGTGTAATTTCTTTCTTGGAAGCTCCCCTCGCTTTGAGTTTATTCATTTCTTGCTGCACCACGTTCTTCTCCTCATCAATGTTTAATTGGGATTCTCCATTCAGCGTCTCGCCCATCTCATATAACTTTTCTAAGATGAGCCCTCTTCTTTCCCCGGATACAAAAGCTGAAAGAACGAACACAGGTGACTCTCAATCAATTAAAAGAAGATCATCAAAGTAATACAATCGACCTCATGAATTAATAATTTTTGTGAGTCAGCTTGTCAGGAAAGTGCTTTTATTTACGAACCAGTAGAAACATGAAGATGGACCTTAAGCTTAACACATTTCTTTGCAAAGTTTACAATATGTAAAGGTCCAAAAGTATTGGCACCAAGTGCAACATCGTATCTGCATACAACACCAAACGGCGGATCGCTGAATTGATAATCTGTTTGATTAATAGATTTATTTGAAATAGATAGAGAGTTAATTGGCGTGAATGATTACCTCTCGTTGAAATTGGTTGAGGCTGCTGAGTGAACAATGATGTCTAATTCATTCCATATCTGCCGTTTTAGATTAGAGTCTTTCAATCCGAAATCGACAAAAGAGGTGTCGCCGGGGACCACAGTAATCTTTTCTGAGATAAATGAATTTAGACGTGGACCCAATTTCTCCTTCAAAATCTTAAACAAGTCTTTCCCCAACACCTGTAAATAAATAAATAAATAAAAGTGGCATAAACAACATCTGCGGTGAGGCGATCTCTATGCAAAACAAATTCGCGCTAGCCAAATATTAATTACCTCTTTACGGAAGCGCAGTGTGGCGGACTCTGCATCGGCAGCTCTAATAAGAATATATAGTTTCTTTAAATTTGGTTGAACCCTCAAAATTTTCTCCACAAAAACTGCATATATAATAATAATAATAATAAATGATAAGCAAATTAAATAGGAAAGCCCTATGAGCAATTAAGCACGCAACGCAAAAGACATTGAAGGAGTAGTCGCTGGAATCGAACATCTTGTTCAACCTCATAATTCTGAGAACGAGAATACCTTTCGCTAAAAACCCAGTTGCACCAGTGACTAGAATTGTCTTGTTCTCGAGAAATTCAACAACACTTCCCAGCTCCATTGGAACAAGATAATCTCTGAAATGATGAGACAGATGCAATGCGAATATATCTTTAACAGAACCAATCTACAAGTTTAAATCATTCTTACACAACCGTTAATGAAAAGAAAAATTAACATATTCAATAAACCTTTAATATAATATTATACTTATAAAATTTATTTTCCAAATAATATATATATATCTTATTTGTGAATAGATATTATATTAAAATATTGTTTTAACTTCTTTACTAATACAGTATTATATTCGTCACTTTTGGGACAAGGTAAACGAATAAGATTGTACAATTTTTTTTATTCTAATCCCCCGTTTGTAAACCGCCTGGTAACCAGAGGATCGGAGAAAAGAGACTGTGGGCCGCATCTGGATTCCACCTCTTATCCTCCATTCAATCCAATCCTCTTCTGTTGTTTTATGTTATCCTATTCCTATCCAACATATCGAAAATATAACTGGATTCCACACTTATCCTCCATTCAATCCAATCCTCTTCTGTTGTTTTATGTTATCCTATTTCTATCCAACATATCGAAAATATATATATATATATATTTTAAAAAAAAATTCTTTTTCCTTTTTTTTATATGTTATAAATTCAAAAGAAGATTGTCTGTGAATTAACTGGGCTTCGTTTATTGACGAGAGCTTTAACATGTAAAAACACACAACACAAAATTTGAGTTTTCAATTTCAATTACTCTTTCAAAAGCAACAAGCATAATTTGTACATTAGAACTCAAAAATAACAGGAAACAAACAAAAAAACTGAGAACAGAGTGGAATAAATTATGAAATTAATTAATAGATGAGATTAAATTTAAAAGGAAAGAAACAAAGAAAGAATAGATGAAAAGCGTGTACCTGATTAAAATAAGAATTATGCAAATTACACAACTCTGCCGGTCGAAGCCGCCTGCTTGTGTGTGTGATGAAGGGGAAGAAAACCAATGAGTAAGCAAACTATGCATAAGCATATATATATCTAAAACACAATGCTTAACTTTTCTAGAATAAGATAACAGAGCCAAGTGCACCACACTACACGACAAATATACATTTGGTGTCAAGATTGGCGGCGCACTAGGCCGCAGCCTTTCTGGAAAAAGGAAAAAGAATACTATCAATTGGATAATATCAAAATAACACTTGTATTATTCAATTATATAAAAAAAACCAACATTAAATTTTTAACCAAATAATTTTTAAAATAAATTGAATAAACTATTGTTTTAATTTATCGAATTGCGCACGCGAAAATATCGTTGTAAATGATGAATAAACAAATAATTATTTTATTCCACTCCTAGTCGTAAATTTGAAGTTGTATACGACCAAATGCCTTCTTAAAATCAAATGCTCAAAAATAAAAAATAAGGTACGATGAATCAAACCATCTTAATCTATTGAGATCTCCAAGGTACAATGAACTAACATACATATTGCACCATTTTTTTTCCAAGAATTTTGTCCATAGTGTCTGTGTGTTCCTAGAACGGATCCCGACAAACGCTAATATGATTCTAAATCTCTTGGAAAAGAACACAATTTAGTGATCTCAAAAAATTTATAATTTCTTTTTCTACACATGTTTTTAAATAATTCTGCTAATTTTTATAAAATTAATCGAATTTTTTTTTCAATAATAATTTTTTATATAAAATAGTAAAATTATTTTATGCATAATATATTAATATTTTTACATAACTTTTCTAAAATTTAAAAAAATAATAATAAAAATCATTTTTATAAATTACGTTTTTTTTTATATATTTTAATATTTAATTTAATAAATACATATAAATTAAGATTAATTTTAACATAAAAATATTATAAATTACTTATTGTATAGAACTATAAATTGTTTAATTTAATAAAAATAGATAAGATTGTAAAAAATGAATATATATACAATAAAGCATTATAAATTTTTTACTTGTATAAAACAATTTTAACTATTGTAAAAAAATTTTTATATCTAATTTAATAATAAAAATACCACAATAATTATGAAAATAGTTCATCACAATTGAAAAAATTATATATAAGAAAATAATTTATAAAATACATATTTATATATATTTATTATTTTCATACATTTTTATCAAATTAAATTATTTATAGTTATACATAAATAAATAATTTATAGTATTGTCACGTTAAAATTAGTACTTAATTTATGTATGTTTTTTAAATTAAATATTAAAATATAAAAAAATAATTTTTTAGAAATATTTTCTATTAATTTTTTTAATTTTAAAAGAAATATGTTAAAAAATATTAAATTAAAATTATACACATAAAATTATTTTATTATTTTAGTTAATTAACTAATAATTAAATATAATAATTTTATTGTTTAAGAGTATTTTTTTTATTAATTTTATAAAAATTTACATTTATATGTTATTTTACCAAATATTAAAGGAGGTATTTCATTTTCTTTTTATAACACATGCTTTTAAAATACATCACTTAATAATAATTTTAGTTAACTTTTCATATAATAATAATAAAATACATCATGCAAATGAATTTTAAATCAAATTTATCTCAATAAAATTTAAAAATAAAATATTTTACCTTTGTCTTTTGCATAATAATAAATTTTTATAATTTAATTATTTTTAATATTGCATAATAATAATAATTAAAATATTTATACATATTTTATTTTATTTTTAACTATTTAATAATATTATTATATTAAAAATTTTTACTTTTTACTCAATTATTAATTGAATCAAATTTAAATTAATCTCATTTAACATAATACAAATTCAATGTAACTCGATAATCCAAATTACCTCTATCTACACAATTCCTTGATTCTGTAATTATTAAAACATTTATGGTGGTAAATTACATGCAAGTCCTGAATATTTAATATTCTGATAAAATGTATACTAACTGATTACAGTCATTCCCCTGTAAAGATCCGTATTTACGTAATATCTTTTCTGTTTGCTAAATAACAGTAAAATCTATAATTTCTAGCTCTGTAGAAGCAAATAAGTCTTAAATAATTGTACATTTTCACCCCAATTTAGAAATCTGCGATTTTTCTCCAATGATATCAAACGCTGCTTATCTCTTCAAAAATAACTTCCTTTAAAAACTGATCACCTCTTTTTCCTCGTTTGATTTTCTTTTTCTTCTTCCTCTGTTACACTCCTCGATATATATATTTTTTTTCTCTCTTTAAATGAAGGATGTCATGTGTGGGTATTGGGCTTCTACAAAGTTTCTGGTCTAGGTAAAGCAATGAGGAGCTTATTTTAGACCTGGAAATAATTGGCTCAGTGGGTATTTTTATCTTCAAACAACCAAGTTAATTGTTATTTGACGGATTTAAGGGGGTTTGAAACCAAAACTAATTTGACAGTTTTTTTTTAATGTTGGAGAACACTAAAATTTTGATCAAAAGCCTTCCTTATACATCAATTTAGCCATGGTAAAAATTATACTTATTTGACAATGAATAATTTACAAAAAAATCAAAGATGAAGAGCTTTTCTATTTTGTAGCTGATTTTGATGCGTTTTTATGTTAAGATTCAGAGTTCATATTATTTATTTTTGTTGTTATTGGACGAAAACATAAATAAATGAAGACATAGTTTATCAATTTTTTGTTGTTATTGCACATACATTTTTGTAGTATTTTATGAGATCATTTTGGTGTTGGTGGTAGAAGGCGATACCCCTTTTTCAATGAATTTAGAAGTATGACCGCGCTAGGCTTTGGTTTGGTGGCAGTGAATAACCAGAATTAGTTATTTTAGTTTAATTGTACTGAGTTTGACTCTAGGAAGAAGGGCCACTGCATTGATAGACTAATTTGCTTTCAACTTGTGAAAAAATATGATGAATATACCACTGTCCCAAATATCTATTTTGGATTCTACGAGTCCAATGCTAGAACCATATCTTGTAGGCCCCTTGGGATGGCATTGCTTCCCAAAGAATTTGTTACTTGTAGGTTGAGGATCAGAAAGTCCCGTTAATGTGATCTGTTGATTGAGTGCTAAAAACATGATTTTAGTGTGATAACGTTATTTTCAGATCAAAGCATTGACCATTTTATCTTTGTTCAATAGGAAGGAAAAGATGCAGTGGGGTTTGTGCATGAATGTGTTTACTTGCTTTTGTAAATGGAGATGAAGTTCTATATATGAGGAATCATTACGATAGATAAGGTAATGAGTGTGCTGAACTTCTTCAGGTGATTAAAGGGGTTTCTCTCGATGATATGGTGGAAGACGGAAAAGTTTGGGTCCTAAGATTTCAGGAAATTTTTCTGATAAATCTTTCCTTAAAAAGACTCAATAGATGACTCTGGTTCCCTTTTTTAAACCCTTAAAGGTGAATCGCGGGAGTTCTGGGTAAGAAGAAGGTTATGGCTCGGTATCTTTAAGAAATCAACAGCAATGGTGTCCTGCAAGGGAATTATTCTAGCATTATGTTATAGTCCAATGAGGCATCATGTGCAGGAAAGCTGCCAAAACCGTCCCATTTTTTTTGCACCTAAGGCACAGTTCTTTATTTGCTGATTTTGGTGTAGACTTATTCCTGTTGTGGTCCTTTTCTTGAAAGGTGTTCCTCCTTTAGAAAGAAGAAGGCGGCTGGGGTATGGGATTATGCTGTGGTTGTGTTTTTTTGAAAAAAGAAAAAGGAATGTGAGGACAATTCTTTTTGTAGGACGAAGTCAAATTCTGGGTCTCACTTTGGGCCAGGTATCTTCAGATTTCAAAGAAATGCCTTTCTTTCTCATTCAACACTAATGAGAAGCAGTAATCACATACTGAGTTTGCAGCTAATTCTATTTTTGGTGTTTTTGGGGGCCGGCTGCTGATTTTTGTTGTCCTTTTCTGTATTTACAGATATTTGGATTTTTCTGCTTTGGAGTTTCTGTAAGTAGTTTCCAAGGTAGTAGTACCGCCAATTGAGGGTATTCTGGTGCCTGGATACTGCTCATTTTATTATTATGCATATTACTACTTTATCGGTCTTTTTTTTGACGCATTGTTCACTTCTTTTACATCCTCTTTTTATTCAGTACAATTTTTACAGTTTCCTACTGAAAAAAGATGGTACAAATGAAACAATATGTGAACCTTTACAAGGTTGGTACAAATGGAACAATATGTGAATCTTTACAAGGTGGCAATAAGTTTAGCTATGCTATATTGCTATGTATAACACATTTATAAAATTGACAACCTTCTATAACATTTCTTTTAAACCATGCATTGCTGAAATGAGGATAGACACAGTATATGAGAAATTTGAGTCTCCATAAGGAAGTAGGGTATCATTGACCAAGGATTGGGAATGAAGGATTTTTGCAATGGTTCTTTCTTTCAGAACAAATTTCTGTTAACGTTATAGTACAAGGGGCTGAGTTTGGTCAGTTTAAGCCTGAAGGTTAATGATTGGCATGGTGGCTGAAAAGGATGCGGATCAGAGATGTGATTGCAAAGGAGTTTGACCTAGGTGGACTTAAATGATGAAAAAAACTTTTAGTAGACCTATGTAGTTGTGGTTAAGCCTTTTTTTATGAAGACTTACTTTTGTTGCACAAGAGGATCATAGATTGGAGCTCTGAATGTTTGTGCGAAAAAATGGTTGACTTGTATCAGAGGGTGTTGTATATTGTTGACCGTCAAAGAAATTTAATTTTCCATAGATTGTATACAAAGTTGGGGTTAAATTTTATGTTTAAGAGGTAAAGTCTTGAGGATCAATAGCCTGAAGGAGGCTGTTTGTGGGTGAAAACTGCAGGTAGTAATATAGAGATTAATAAAAAAGTATGTAGGGAAAAATATAAGTGATAGTAATCTTACTACCCTGTTGTTACCAAGCTGCCTACAAACATGACTTAATGTATGTACCAGTCACGTGGAATTCTCTGGAGTTATCCATATCATAGAAATTCAACTGGGTAGCTTAAACGATACCCCATGAAGTATCCCCTGTCATTTAGCAACTATATTGGGACCATGAAAAATTAATTGTCCCTCTTGAGGTAACTTCAACCATCTTTCCCCATGAGCATGCTCAAAGGGTTCTGCCTCCTTCCATGAAGCCTGAAATACATCTCTTTCAATTTTCTCATGTATTCTTGCGTCACTACATCTTGATCCTAGTTTCCTTAAGATGCAAATACATAAATTGTCTGAAAATATGAATTATGAACTATGGTTTACCCTCATCACTTGGTCCTGTCTCATTTTGATGTCTTTCTTGGTTTGTTTGAGGCATGGGCAAAACCACTCTAGACGGTTAAATTAAATCTGAATATGAACCTTTGTTTTGAATGGTAGGTGTATTTATTTGTGTTTAAAGACAATATAGCATTTATTGATAGATTATAGATTTTTCTAGCATACAGTTGGGTGAAAGGAGTGAAGTCCTGGTTAGAAGTTGAGTTGCCATGTAAGCCACCGTCCAATGAAGTTGGACATGCGGTGCAATGATTTCAGACGCTGGAACAAGAGGATGCTCATGACCATCAGGAGAAGTTCATCCATGTTTCTAGTCACATTTCCGATATGCAGAATCATTACAAACTTGTTAATCATGCTAGTGGATTTGGAGGGAGGGATGGAATCATCTGGAGTTCACTGAAACCATGCCAGCTGTTGCACTATCTTCCCTTTTAAGACTGGGGTTCTTCAAGTTGGGCCTGATAGTGAATGTGATGAATTGGATACTATAGCTTCTGGGAAAACATCAGTTGCTAAATTACCAGATTGCAAAGAAGCTGGCAATTAAGATTACAATCAAGAAAGTGTTGTTTCTATGAATCCTTGTTCTAGAGAACAGATTCTTGATGGAGCCGTGTTAAGCATGTCCCATGGACAGATCCTATTCGAATTTATCGAAATTATCAGTTCAAGTGATGGTGGTGCGAATGGTCTCCCATCAGTGCGTTCTTCTGATAGACAGATTCATGATGGGACTAGATTAAGTCCTGAGGTAGAGATTCCAGGGACAGTGGCCAACACAGTAAGTTCCAATGACGGTCTCAAAGTGTTCCAATGACAGTCGAGAATGTTGTCCCTGTGAATGCACCGTTTTTTAAGGAACAAATTCCAGATGGAACCACAAGAAGCATGCCCGGTGGAGATATTTTATTGAGGATCCCTGAGGTTGCTAGTTCCAGTAATGGAACAGAGAATATTGTGGATTTTCCACCATCTGAAGAACAGATTGCTAAAGGAGGCATTTCAGCTGTGCCTGGTGGAGAGGTTCTTTTGATAATACCTGAGAATGTCAGTTCCCATGATGGTCCACAGAATGTTGCCCCTCTCAGTCCGTCATCTGGTGAACAAATTCCCGATGGAGCAGGATCATACACTCCTGGTGCAGAGGTTCTGTCACGAGTTCCAGAAAGTTCTCCTGGTGAAATAGTGGACAGCGGTAATATCGATAGAGAGAACAAAGAAGCGTATGCTATGAACTCTGATAGTGCTATTGGAGTCAAACAACATGGCAGTGCGGGTTATCTTGTCAATATCGGTTTACATCTCCATGAACAGTTCTTGTAAACCCATTGTCAGTGCAGACTCAGACTAGCCTAGTTCAGGACAATCCAGTTCCGTCAAATCTGGTACGGACATGATATAGCTTCTTGCTGTTTTCAGGCCATATTGTTAATTTTCTGTTTTTCTAGTACGAGGAATTACATTAAGCTTATGAAATACTATATACTTCCAATTATTTGGGAGATATCGAGGAGAAGCTTGTTCACCTATACTGTATATATAATTTGATGAATCCTATCCTGGCCAGGTTCTCCATGACACAGGTGAACCCTCACATCAACTGGAGTGCAAGGTGGAGATGCAGAAGCTAGTGGAATACAGATTGCTTCTGATGTTGAACCTCCTCTATCCCTTCCAGTTATGCTGTAGTATCTAATCAATCTGATCATGGAGCATCGGCCTTAGAAGCAGTAGCTAGTGGAGTAGGACATGAGCCAAGCCGTTACTATTAATTTGATCAGTCACCAATAGTGGTAGACCCTGTTGAGCTTTCTAATCAGTTCCCTTCACGGCCTGTAACAAGTTCTACACTAAATCCTCCAGCAATTCTACTGATGGATTGGGACCCAAGGCTTTGAATACAATGACAGCAACAATCACTTCTGGCTACAGTAATCAGACGTACAAAATGCGGCCTCAGTGGCATCTCGGTTGCCTCTTCGTGTGCTTAAGGATGCTCTTCAAATTGATTTGGAAAGATATGCAAATCAATAGATAAAGCCATCCAGACCCATGAAGAAACAGTTAGTTTTATTTTTGCTGAATGCTTCTCTGTTGAAAATAAGCCCTGTTTGTGCTTTGCTAATGTCTATTGTCTTTCTTTTGTGCAGAAGCTTCGGCTGAAATCTGATTGTGACTGGGTGATTGAGGAGATTGTCACTCAAATATGTAGGAATTAGCAGAAAAGGCTTCAGGAGACAGAATTTCTGAATAGAAAGGAGCTGGGTACAAATGAAAATAAAGTTCTGTTGAAGAAGATCTTAGCTGAGGCTGTCAGGTCTAAGTGTATGGATGTTAAATTATCTGGTGTGAGCATAAAATAAGGTATGCAATTTTTTTCATTGCAAGTATTGCTGTCCTGATAAAAGATACAGATATTACGTCAAAAATCTACTCAGACAATATAACATTGAAAGTAGAATCAACTGTCTTGGCGTTAAACTACGTTTATACTAATATTCATAATGGTTTTTTGTGGCAATTTCAATCAATTCCCTTATTCACTGACAAAACATCATATTTTCCCAACTCTTTTGTAAGGCATCAGTCTACCCTTAATGCATTACCTCTTGCCATTAACCTTCACCATTGACTATGGTTTTCGCTTACACTAGTAAACTAATACTTTTGAAACATCTTAAATGTATAATTTGTTTTTAATTTTTATTGATATCAGAAATTAAGGAATATAATTTTCTATAAATTTTATAGAAACAAAACTAGCTGCCATTACCGACTAATGTTCACCACCATCGGTCGAGGTTGTTGACTGCACAGCAATTCTTGTTGGCTGATCTTTTCAACAGTCCAAACATCGTCTGTGTTCAAGCTGTCATTGGCAAAAAATGGAGAAAGGAAAATTGATGACCACATCATATCAGTGTCAATGGCAACTTGTGGCAACACATTGCCATCATCATCTCTTCAGCACTGGTCAACCTAAGCAAAAATGGTGGTAGTGCATGCCAACATAATGTGATTTATTTTATTTTGTTTGGGCAAACGAGAGCTCAAAGATCAATCTTATTTGCATGACTGAATCAGTTGGCCAACAAGAATTTCAAGTTGATATGCATTTATGACAATCAATAAATAGTGGTGGAGATGGTGGTTGTGGTTGAGGCGTTTTCTTTTTGTAACAATTTATGAGGGAAAAAGAAATCATTCAAAATTTTTTTTCCCTATTTTACTCCTAAACCAATTAACTATACTAGTTGAAATAACAGAGTGGGGGCAGACTGATGACTTGCAAAATGTTGAGATGTTATAATGTTTTTCAGTAAATGAAGTAGTCGAGTGAAATAAAGTGTCAATGCAAAGTTGATGCCAAGAGGCCAAAAACTCATTTGTATGGGCTGCTTGACAGAATAGATTGCCATCCCTTTATAGCCTGCAAGCGTAGTGCTTTTGCTGATTTGCATAAAATAAACATGGTGATTTGTTTGAATACAATAATATTGCAATTATATAGTTGGGACCGACAGTTTGTATGTTAACGAATGTGGAACTGATTTAGAGTTTGTTGTCTGTCAAGTAGTTATTTACTTTATCGACATTTGCAGTATTGGTTGGGACATAAACTTTGTATTCCAACTTCATATATAATGTTATTTATTTTACTGTGCATGCATGATTATCAACAAATGGATGCATCTAGAGTTGATATGCATGCTCCACACCGGTAAGCTCTAAACCAGTACTTTCTTGGCAGAGCTTTCTTCCAGTTTCATTCAGCAGCCAGCACAGCCACTGCCACAGCGCAGTGCACAAAGGCCTTCCGTTTGGCTAGTCCTTCGTCTGACCCTCCTGCCGCTGTTCTACAGTCTACTGCCACTCCTGCAACCTACTTGCAGAGTACATCTCCTACAGCTAGTTTACATGCTGCAGTTCCAGCTTCACTGGCAGTTTAGTTGTCCGAGAATGCCCCACATCAGCTCTATTACTGGAAATCATCAAATTAGTTGTGGAATTCATGCACCTGCTCCACATTTACAAACATTCAGACTTTCAATGGCCATCGCTTCTGCCAGTCACCAAATTCTCAGTAACCCCGTCCATCTTCTCCCTCACTTGCCCAGCGTCCTCTACCGTTGTTGCCTACATACAACTCCAGTGCCTATAATAGGGAATTCAGGCCTTTGCTGGGATTGTGCCGTCTCTTCCCACTGTCAGCCCAGGACTTGCTTATGGATATTGACAATAGGTGTCAAGCAAATACAGTTCCGCCCAGCAATTTTCCTTGATCATCTGCTTTTGGTTCAAGTGTTTCCTCGTTGGTCCAACCTGATCCTACACCGCATGAAAGAGCGCTGACCTACCCAGCACAGATGAGTGAGGCTGATGATGTTTGTTTTTTGGATGAGGAATTGACCATCTATAACGTTGGTCTTTGCATATGGTTTACTTAGGTCCACCATCGAGATCATCAAGATCAGGATTTTTAAGAGGACTTTTTAGATGGCGTTGGGGTCGTAAATTGTTTCATAGATCTTTTTTCAGGGAAATTTTGCGACTACATAATCTGCCTGGTTTGTGTATTTTGACTCTGCTGAATATAAATCTGAGGATATTTGGTTTGATAAAAAACCCAGAATATTGCAACATGATTATCAAAACAGAGAATTGTTTTTTGGTTTTGTAATTGTTTGAAGGATGCCCATTAGATGCGCGTGTAATTATCCCACCTATTTTTATTAAACTTGCTGTAAGAAAGGTACAGAGGTAGAAGAAAGAATGTACCTAAGATGTGCCAGAGGAAAAGACCAAAAACAAATGTAAACGGAAAAAGTTTGTAATATTCCCATCTAATTCTGGTCATAGAATAAATGAAACTTGGATGAAATTGATTGCCTTTCTTTCGGTTATTCTTTTCCCTTTTCTAATTTATTTTGTGTGTGTGAAAAACTGTTAAATAAAACAAGTCTGCCATAGCACTCAGTAGACATCACCTTCTAAAGAAACTATTGAGCAAGTGATCTAACCCTGCGATTGATAATCAAAGCCTTGTTATATATCTTACATTTGTACATAAATTCATCAAAAATATAAATAAATTCATCAAAAACATAAACTTAAACAGAAAATAAAAATAAACCAAGACATAGAGACAGTTTTGTCCTCACAGTACGAGGATTATACTGTTTGCTATTAAATATAATTCCAAAAGGCATAGAAGAGAGGTCTAACGAGTTCGAAGAGGAGTACCATCCCAATCTTTAAGACATTCCAGCAGTGGATCAATTATTTTGCCCTCGCAAATTGCTGTGAACACCTTATCACATTCTTCTCCGGGAGAAACAACTCTCTCTCCTGTCAAAAACTGAGTCCCCAACTCTTCCCTCACAAACCTATACAATGGATAAGATCTACACTCCTTTATCCTGTTTGGGATAGCAAGATTTTCGCTCTCGAAAGCACTTCTAACACTCTCAACTTCTTTTGGCAAAAGGGCCTTCATTTCCTCCTCGAAAGAGCCTATCTTTAGAAAGATTGAAGCATTTGCATTCTTCAAATCCTCGTTGTTTATCAACGCATGATCAACCAGAACTTGCCTTAGTTTTTGCATCAGAGGGTAAGTTGCACTGCAGGGATCATCCACGTATGCAAAAACATGCTCGCGATCAACCACTTTAAGCAAATCTTTCTCGCACAATCTTGAAGGATGGAGCTCTCCACTGGCTCCCATAGTCAGGACTTTCTTTGCCACTTGGCTTACTGTGTTCTTAACAACGGTCTTCAAGTTCTCCCCCAAGTGCCTCAAATCTATAGCCTGGCAAATTGCAATCAAGTAAGTAGAGGACATCAACTTTAAGATATCAACTGCTTCAGCTGTCTTTCTTGCAGAAATCAGCCCCAATGAGTTCACATCTTGGTTGTGCTGCTCAGCGCTTTGGACATGGTTAGTCACAGGATTGGCTAGAAATTGAAGCTCGGAACAATATGCCGCCATTGCTATTTCAGCACCTTTGAAGCCATAATCCAAGCTTGGATTTCTGCCACCTGAGAGATTTGAAGGCAACCCATTATTGTAGAAATCGTTCACTAGCTCAGAAAATTGTGCAAACATGAGTTTTCCGATTGAAGCTATTGCTAGTCTTGTGTTGTCCATAGAGACACCAATTGGGGTACCCTGAAAATTGCCACCATGTAAAGCCTTGTTTCTTGAAACATCAATCAATGGATTGTCATTCACAGAGTTAATCTCTCTCTCTATTGACTTTGTTGATGATCGAATCACTTCAACTTGAGGGCCTAACCATTGGGGCGAAGTACGAAGAGCATATCGATCTGGCTTAGGCTTCTGTAGAGGATCCATTTCAAGCAGCTTTTGTGCTACCTTAACATAAGAACTACCATCCAAAATATGTTCCATTATAGCTGCTGCCTCAATTTGTCCGGGGTGATGCTTCAATTTATGTGTCAAGTGATCGGTAAAATCTGGTTTTCCTAGCATTACTTCAGCGAAAATAGCAGACAGAACTTGTGATAAAACGGTTAAAATATTAGCTTCAAAAAGCACTATAGAAGCCAAGCCAGCAGCAACTCCTGTACCATTGACTAATGCAAGACCTTCCTTGGGTTGCAACTCAAAGAATCCCCCGTCAATTCCTGAGAGACGAAAGGCTTCATCAGCATTGAGGGACTCCCCTGTCGGCCCAGCAGCTACTGAATTCGGACGGCCAGTCAAGAGTCCGGCAATGTACGAAAAAGGGACTAAATCACCCGAGGCAGTGATGGAAGCACGCAGAGGCAAGCATGGGGTAATGTTGTGACTAAGAAACTTTGTGATTGCTTCTAGGATCTGAAACCTGATGCCTGAGTACCCCTGGAGAAGTGTGTTGATCCTCACAAGCATTGCAGCTCTTGTTGCTGTGCGTGGCAATGTGTGGCTGGATTCTGTCCCCTTTCCAAAGATTCCAGCATTCAAGAATCTGCAATAACAAAATTATTTTTTGCCATCACATAAATCTATTGTTGTGATCGTGACAAGTTGCGAACTCATCAGACTACTCCCCACAAATATTCAAGGCCTGTTTGAAGAACAAGAGCAGCATGGCTGTCGAAATAGTGTAAATTGGTAGAGAGCAAAACAGAGGACTCGTCACACAAACTACTCGATTATGTAGCAGTGGCACGACTCACCACAAGAATTCGATGGAGTAACCAAACTCCACCCCCCAACCTTTTTTTTAACAAATAGTTGATATCAAATCTTTTGCATTTATTGCGACTAGGGTTGAAAATAACAATGTTTATCCTTTTTTTAATTTTCGACGTTCGGTATACACTTTATGTTGCCACGTCGGACTAAATGTTTTAATTTTTTTTTATTATTTTCTTCTTAAAACCAGAAATATACCCTGCCCTTCTCCAATCTTGGGTTTAGCCTAAATGTTTTAAATTGAAGTGACAAAATGGAAATAGACAATTTATTTCATCAACAGCTCAGATCCCTCGGTTTGAATTACAACCGCTGGTCTCGGCTTAAAATCAGATGGACCAAAACTTGAGGTTCCTACAAAAAATTACAGCTTGTACCATAATTATTTCAGACCAAAACTGCTGGACCATTTGATATTATGCTTTCCAGTCACCAACTTGTCCCTGCCTTTTGGAATTTCCAACACCACAAGTACACTGAGACTGAGCTGTCTCCTCAATTACTCGTGGGGACCGGATAAATCAAAAATTAATAAAACAAATAACTGAGAGAAGAGAATAACTCCATGCATATGCTAACTAGACACATATACGTATGTATGTATGTATGTATGTATGTCTAACTCCATGCATATGCTAACTAGACACATATATGTATGTACGTACGTACGTATGTATGTATGTATGTCACAAGCATAACATAAATGTTATATTGTTGCTGTCATGTAAGTACGTATTTTCGTTTAAAACGAAGCAATTAATTACCTAATAAGCTCCTTCTGCAAAGCAGCTCCCTGTTTGGTTCTCCTATGAGAAGTTGCACCAAAACCAGTTGTCACGCCGTAACTATCTGTCCCTTTGCTCATGCTCTCCATAACCCAATCACTGCTAGCCTGCACGCCACACCTAGCCCCCTCGCTCAGCTCCACCGTCACCCCCTCGTCACTGCTGGCCACCGCCGCCACTTGAGCTATCGTCAGGGTCTCACCTCCCAGCCGAACGACCGGCTTTCGATACTCTCTAACCATCTTCTTCACTTCATCTAGATGACTTCCTTTCAACGACTCTGCCGTTGATAACCAGTTTAATGGATCACTTTGATACAGCTTCCCAATGAAATTAATGGTACTGCCATGGTTTGAGACTTCCATGGTTTATGGTGCCAACAAGTTAAAAAGAATTTTTATATGTCGAATGAATACAAAATGAAGTTCAAAGCTCCGAGCTCTATGATCGTTGGAACGTGAAGAAGGACAAGAAAAGAGAGAGCAAAGAAACGAAACAGATGTATATATTTTTGTGTATGTTTTGCTGTTTGGTTTCCTGGAAAATAAGAGAAATATAGAGAAGGGTAGGAGGAGGAACGTTGGGTGAGAAGCTGGGGGGTGTTGGTTGAAAGAATTTCGTGGCCGTTTGATCCTCAAGTAATCTAAAGGTGGCGATTTGAACACGTGGACGTGCAATCAGGGATGCATTTTTACCCGTTAATAAGGGGGGAGATTGGTGGGGGGTGGTGAATGGTTTAGACTCAACAGCTAGCGTCCGTGCAATTCGTTTCAACTGGGGACCCCATATTTTCAATTACCACATTTTTCTTTAAAGATTAAGCATGACATAATTAAATTTAATAAAATTAAATGCGTGGAATAAGTTACTTTATATGCATTGCAATGAGGTGGTGGGCTTAATAAATTTTATTTTTAGTCAAAAATAAAATTTATTAAAATAAAACACGTTTGATTAGTTAATTTATATAAAATTTTTGTATTTTAATACTACTAATTTATATTTTATTTATTATTTATTATTTCAATGCTACTGTAAAATCCAACTCTTTCTAAAAAAAATTAATTATTAAAATTTTTGTAAATATTGATTAAATTATATTATTTTATTTGCAGTGTGTATCATCTAAAATAATGTAAAAATAGTTTTAATTTGTTAGTGTAATTTAATAACAAAAAGTAAAAATAATAATAATAATAATGGTGGTTTAATTGAAAATAATAATAATAATAGTCCACAAATTGAATTGGTGCCTATGAGTCTTAAGATATAAATACATCCCGGCTTTCATTGATTCCCTAAAACGAAGTATCTGATTCGAAGCAAGCAAATTAACTAACAACAAGTGAAAAACTGTAGGGAGAGTTAATAATTAGCATGAGTGTCACGGAAGGAAGGAAATTACAATTCATTACGGAATTAAGATGGACCAGGTTTTCCTAACCCAAGTATTTAAGCTTAAAATCATTAACGTAAGCCACATCCAACCAATTAAGGATTTTCTCTGCAAACACAAGCAAGACATCTGTCAATATCAAATAAAAAGAACTTGTTGATTTTGATCAGCCACTAATTTGAAAAATAGAAAACCAATGGGGGGTGGGGTGTGGTTCAGTCAATGACCTAGCAAGCTAACCCGCTACCTGTTGTTGTACATCCATCTGATCACACTTTTTGTACACCTTATTTAGAGTACATAAATTACTCTAAATATTATTTTAATTTATATATATATAATTAATTATGCATTAAATTGAAAATCATCTTCAATATTAATTAAATTTAATAATTTTTTAAAAATAAGAAATCAAATACATAAATAAATATTTATATTTTTTAATTTCATACTAATCCTCTTTAGCATTGTCAAGTGAATCATTAATCAACAAATAAAATTTAATTTAAAAAATTATTGTCTTTTAAAAAAGAAAAAAATAATATTTTAAAATAAATATTTCAAAAACTCTTTATGGCAAGAAATAATAATAATAATAATTATTATTATTAAATTAATATATTTTTTATGATACAATGTGTGTGTGTATATATATTATCATTGGTATTAGAAGATTTTACCTCTGGGTAGAATTAATTAGATGGGATTCCGAACTAAAATTTTGATAGATACAAAGCTAGCCGTGCATGTTCTGCTAACCCCTCCCCTCCTCCACCGATATGATGGGTAGATAGGGAAGGCGAGCGAGCGTGCATTTCTTCTTCTTCCAGAGAAAAAGAAAGAAAGAAATTTTAAACAATTAGACAACCTTTACTAGCACTGGAACATAAGACCATTGGATGATAGTTCCTTCGGCAACGTCTTTGGCATCGTTATGCAGATGCATGCATGGACTGGTGGTGGTAGGTTTGTATCGAGAGTGAAAAGTAGACCACGTGCTTTGCGTATATCAAACCAACCGACCAACCTAAAAAAAAACCCAACCCTAAGAGGACCGAAGTGAAGTGTAAGTCAGGACTTCTCAACCTTTTCTTGATATTTTCTCCATCCATTTTATTTGAGCTCTGTTCTTTTCTTTTCTTGTTTCATTTGAACTAAAGGCAATCTTTTGCTTAGCACTTTCCTTGTCAATCATAATAGTTAGCAACGGAAAAACGACAAACGATTAGGTCTCTCGGTTGAAGATTTTAGACGGCGAAATCCGAAGCCAAACTCACCGTGCTGTTGGACCAATTAAGCATTTAGTAATTAACAGAATATATATAAAACACGAAAAAAGAAAGATTAATAATAATAAAATTTTTAATTTAATTTTTAACTTTTTAATTTCGTTTTGATATGTATAATAATCTGTTAACAGATACGAATACGATAATTTTATATCTTATTATATTTTAAATAAAATTATAATATTTAATTTTTTATTTTAAAAATGAAACGATATCATTTCAAGAATTTATTTTTTTTCAAGAGATGTCAAGCAAGGAAACTTATCAAATATTTGATTCCTTCCCATTTATTTTTATTTATTTATTTATTTTTAAAATGAAGAACAAAAAACCATAATCTTGCATTAATGTTACCATTCTATATTTAAGCTTGGATCTACAGAACAAATTCTTTCTGAGTCAACTCAAAACCTGAAGAATGAGCCCAATTTGTGATAGTTCATTATTGGTGGGGTGTATATTGAAAATGTTACCACCATCCCTATGGTTATAAAACCTAATTCAAACCTAAAAGCCGAAGCCAATGCCCAGTAAAAGGAATTAAAGGGTGGTTGGTTTCCTTGAGACTAAATGGATCCTTTAGGACTAATTCTAATGAATTAATGATTTGTATTTTAAAAAGAGCCAAGACTGACTGAAACCTTATAATTCAAAACAAAGAACGACAATAAGTTACACAGACGACTTGCACATGCAGCTAAATTAACAAATCAAATTTTGAATATTATCCAGCTCGGTTGCCTTCGTTACCTGTAAATTAAGCAATCAAAGATTAGAGAACTATAACTTCCTGTTCAAATCACGTGGCACTGCTAATGCTCGCTCACTTATATGCGCGCGCGTGTGTTGGAAAATGTGTTTGACTAAAACTGTAATATTTAGTCCGACGATGATCCAGCTTTGAGACTTTGACCAATCCTAACACTTTGTTTATAACATTATTATTTTCATCTTAAAATTTATCTTATATTTGTAAGTTTAATAAAAATAATTAAAAATGCATATTATAATTCTTGTAAAGATGTATAATTAATAAATACTAATTTTTAAATAAAAATTATTTACTAAATATTTTGATTATAATATTTTAAAATTAAGTTTAAAAAAAATGCAATGGTTAAAAACACACTTAATTAAGATCTAATCCCTTTAAAATTATGGCATTAGGGAGCAAAGCTACTCGTTTATTTTTCCTTTTTTAGGAAAAATTAAAAAGAGTGAGATGAAACGGCAATTTCTGAGGCAGATTTATGACAATTCAAAAGAAATATTCTTTTATTTGTGTTTTTAGAATAATAATAAGAAGAAGAAGAAGAAGAAGAAGTACATAGAAGCCAGGCAAGAGGTTTTATACTATTGAACAAGTTTTAGAGAAAAATAAATAAATAAATGGCTGAAGTGGCGTGCAATGTAACAATGTGCATAGCCGTAGGCAGCATAGAGTCCAATTAAAGGGGCCGGGTCGTTGAATAAAATAAGCTCGTGTGTTTTGTTTTTGTTTTTTTCATTTGACTTGGAACAAACGAAATATAGTACTTGCAAGCAAGTGGCCTATATTAAAATAATAAATTACGTTCCTGACGTAAATGGGTAACCATTTCTCATTTGATTTCTCCTCCTCCGTTCATTCACTCACCTATTATGTTATGTTACTGTCTGTGTTAGGTTTCGAAGCATTGAAAGACATACATACACAGCTTTTATATATATATATATATATATATATATATTTAAAGTCAGTCAGTCAGTATCAACAATTCAAGGAAAACAGCTAAGCAGAGCAAGCAACCCTAGCAGCTCTTCTACTTTAATTGAACATATATATTGACAATTTCAAAACCATTCCAGCATATAATAATATATATACATATTAATTCATGCCGTGATATAAGTTAACACTAACGAGCTAGCAAGCTGTGTATTTCTCGCATGTATATTTGTTTTCTGGGATGGAGGGGCCGGGCAGTTCTAAAAGAGAGACAACTCTTGTCTGGAAGTAAAAGTTATTCCTCCATTACAAGAGAACATGAACAAGGGACCGAAGACAGTAGTGGATCTTTTTATATATCTATCTAAAGGATAATAATATAGAATGCTCCTTTTAAGAGAGAAAGAAAGAAGGGTTTAATTACAGTTAGTGGAGAATCATTGGAAAAGATACTCACGACATGGCCATGGCTCTCTTCTTTTGTGGGATTAAGTTGTGTCTGCTAGCTTTTCTTTTATTTTTACCGGCTAGCCCTAATTTGCCAGACTTTCTGGGGACTAAGTCAACACTAAAGTTATAATATCCCCGCCGGTTTCTCTAATTCTGTCTGTTAATTACAATCCATCGTTCCCTACTACAAATTATTGTACGCCCAAAAACAAAAACACAAGTCATCAAGTAACACTGTCACAGCCATTAATTTCAACCTCCATAGTCTTTCCCTTGATATATAAGACAATCTTACGAGGGCAGCAACCACGTTGTCTCCTTGGAACAACGAGCATTATTAAGAATGATTTTCGAAGTACCTTTTCACCCTGTGAAAAGTGACATGCATGCATACATTAATACATAATGTGTTGGAAATATTTTCAAATAAAAGCTTTTCTTTTGTTAATAAAAATTAAAAATACCCTTAATTCATTTGCATGCACCGAAATGTTAAAAACTGTTGCAGCATCTAAACAAAACTTTATTTATTTATTTATTTATTTTTACTGTGAAAGAAGACTCGCACGCACGCACTCACTCACTCACTATACATATGTATGCATATTTGTCAATAATTAAAGCCAGTTTTCCTTGTTAAATTTGCAAAAATAGGAGAATCTAATCTGGGACCTTTCAACTTGTTGCATTTATGGTTCATGGTCAATTTGGATTAACTGAGTGAAAGGTGCTAAACTTACGTGGTCCATGCAGCCATTTTTAGAGAAATCTTAGCTAGCCAGCACCCATCCACGTTCTCCATCGTAACTACCACTTCTCTTGTCTATTTAATTAAAACTATAAAAACAACGAATCCTTTTTTTTGGCTTTGTTTTTCAATGGAGGTCTTAATCAATACAAAAGATAGTTTCATCGGTCACCTAATTTCTCTAGCTGCCATAGGTAGAGTCTAAACAGATGCATCTTTATCGTCGTCGTCGTCATCGAGCTTATTACATGCATGTTTTCATCACCCATACATTCTAGAACGACTCATAACTTAAATTTTCGTTAACTTATCTATAAATTAATTACTTTTTTTTTAAAAACTAGGTTATATACATATACGACGCATAGACAATGTACAAGATATTCGTGCTGTAAAAAAAAATGGCCGATCTCGTGAGAATTAGTTGTGATGATTCACGGCCAACCTAAAAGTAGATGAAGATCCATATACGACTCCCCTTGCAAGACAAAAACAAAAAAATGAACAACTCTGTGTATCGTGTGATGTATAAAATGGAATCGTTATGTTTACATATGTGATCCACTTAACAATTCAAATGGACGACATAATTCACAGGGCAAGGAAAAGTTGTTCAATGACTTGGGTTATAGAATTGATGTTCATCTATATAATACTCAAGCTTCTGGGTGTCGTTTTCAGCAATATATGTGTAACTAAATGTAAGAGAGATATAATTCTGAACAATCAACGGTGATTGATTGATTCGTGGCAAACTAGGATGGGGCCAAGTGGGATCCTTTCTATTTAGTCAAAAAAGGGTTCTCGTGGGATAATTGCAATTATCTGAAAATGACACCAACACAGTCCACGATATAAAGGGGATTATAAGTGATAAAAAAAATTTACATTATTTAGTTCTATGTTAAACCAAAGTAAATTGCGCATTAAAAGGTGCTTCAAGGCAAAGTCTAGATTGGATAAGGAAAAGGCCACGTTACATGTCAAGTTGTGTGTTTAATTACTTGGGTTTGATTTTGGTTATTTTCTAATTAGCAATGGATGGTATTTTATTTTATCATAAAATATATGTTCAAATTTCAATCTATTAAAGTTGTGTAAGAGATTTTAGGGTTTATATTAAAATTAAAATAAAATTATTTTATATCTATATACTGTTTAAAAAGATTAAAGATGTGTTAAAAAAAAAGAAATTATAAATAAATTAATTAACTTTTATTTTCTTATTCAATCATAATTTATTATCTTTTTTTTAAAAAAAATTATTTATTTATTTTATATAGACAAAATAATATTCCTATTTTCTTACTTTTCGATGCATGTTTAGTGACAATGATGGACTAATCTGAAACAAAATTTGATTTTTAATTCAATATTTGAAGAATAGAAATGTCTAAGGCACGATTGTTTTAATACCATGGAGATATAATTTTATTACAAATGGTTAATTTGTTAAATTATAAAATATATAAAATCATACAATTTGAGATTTGAAAATCACAAAACTAATATCTTATTGTTATATATATATATATATACACACACAAACGCACGCGAATATTTATATATTAATGTTAACACCATCATTCATCTCAACCTCACATGGATAAAAAAAGGCTGCTAACCTCTGACCACTATTACCCATTGCTCGAATTCATGGTGTATAAACATTACCCACTAAAATCTATGGTCAAAAAATCGCCACCCCATTAACTTCCCCTTCTGTAACACTATTCACTTTCTCCTCTCATTCATTCATTCGTTCATTCATTTTTATGTCTCTTAAAGAACATTAATATCCACCTAGGGGGGCTAGCCGAGCATTTAATGTCATGATGTCTTTTTATTTCTGGATCTGAAAATTCAGTCTGAACAGGAGTCTCTTGCTTGGCTTTGCTTTTTGTTTCAGTTATAGTTTGAGATTTGTTTTTGAACAGAAAGAACAAAACAAAAAATGGGAAGCAAATGGAGAAAAGCAAAGCTGGCTCTTGGCTTGAACATGTGTTTGTATGTGCCCGAAGCTGTAGACCAAGATTTTTCTTCGTCATCGCCATCACCATCACCCTCTTCGCACTCCGCTCAGTCAAGACTATCCGACGCAGTTCCTCTCTCGTCGGCCACTCATGGATCCTCTCCTTCCACCACCCCGTCGTCTTCCGGCCACCGCTTGTCCAAATCCGGACAACCCAAGTCCTCCAAGGTTCTTCATTTCTCAC
The DNA here is from genome assembly GCA_019650275.1 of Xylocarpus granatum. Classification (NCBI taxonomy): domain Eukaryota; kingdom Viridiplantae; phylum Streptophyta; class Magnoliopsida; order Sapindales; family Meliaceae; genus Xylocarpus; species Xylocarpus granatum. Next base: position 128,280 of record BNST01000265.1, read on the forward strand.
CGAACCTTACTTATGATCTGTGTTTTTGCTATGTTATATGAAAGGGAATTCGATTTTGTTGCTGATCTTGGCCGTCTTCTTGGTTGAATTTTGTTTATCCTTACCAAGCTTTCGTAACTTCTGCCTTTTTTTTTAATCTTTTATTTTTCCAAGTTTTCACCGGTAAATTCTTAGTTTAAGTTAACATGTGATTTTCTTGGGATGTGACCTTAATGAACATCAAAATTCGGTACCGTAGTTCTGTCTGGTTTCAATTTTATCTTTCTCAGTAACGTTGATTGTTGAGCTTTATGTTCTGTATTATTTCTGCGAAACTGTTAATGTCATGGCTGAGCCACTATAAAGGGTTTTCTTTCTTAAATTTTTATTTTTAAACTAGTATATACATCTAGTTGCAAGGCTGTTGTCATGTGGGGTATGCTATTGGTGTGTGATAATAATGTGATAGATTCTGAATTTTCAGATGATGGGAATTTATTGTCTTGTTATTTTCAACTCTCTTGTGGGGGATAAAGTGGACTAGTCCTTTAAGGACCATTGCCATTTGGCTTATTAGAAATGGAATACGCTATTACTGTACCTCAACTTTTCTCTCCCTTGAAGAGAAAAAAGAAAAAAGCGATTTCTTTGTTCAGCGTAACAGCACTATTCCAAATAAACTCAAAACATCTCTCTCTGCTTTTTATGTTATTTGGGAGAAGAAGGCTGAACATTTTATTGAAGAAATGGAAAATGGAAATTAAAAATTTGGGGCTAACCTTTTATTTTTTTTCCTTCTTTGAACGAACTTTGTGCTTTTTATTTTTTGGGTTGTTGTGTTGAATGATTCATCATTTGTTCAAGGGCCATTTGATTTGTACTTACTTTTTAAAAGTCACCACTGCTTTTAATTCATGTCTTTATAATGGTTTGACCATGTAAGATTTGACTTCTTTTTTGGTTGATTTTGTTGATTTACTAAGAAGGTGTACAGTATTAGCGAATTATTATTTTTATTTGATAATTCTTTAGATGAGGTGGGGATTTGTGGTGCAGATAGGTTGCCTGTATTTCTTCTTTTGATGCACCAGCCTCAATCATGGAGCTGTGCGTAGACAAAAGGGGTCAGAGAGACAATAGTGACATTTGAAATTTTCAATACTTCCAAGTTACAGCTGTTAGTGGTGTTAATTAAAGGACCGTTGCTCTTGGGACTGTGAAATATTGGAACGCAAGTTCCAATGCCAATATTCACTATTCAGACGGATATACACACCTGCACAACTGTTTTACCTCTGTGTATATTCACAAATTAAGAATGCTTTCGAAATTAGCTAATTGGTGACACAAAGAACTATTTGATAGGAAATCATTTCAAGTTTACTGAGTTATACTATGCTATAAATCAATGTAAAAATATGTATTGTTTTTGTGTTAGGTTCTAAAACTCAGATATTCAGAGTGTCATTGAATTTAACTTCATGTGTAAGATTCATTGGATCCTTAATGTTCTAGCATTGTGAACTATATCAACTAATCACCAAGCTAAAACAAAGCTATTTCTGGAGTTTCGTTTGGTGCTCAGCATATTTTCAAATGTTTGCTTTGCAAGATGTAAAATGCCTCTAGAGATATTGGTGTTTGATGACATAATGCTTTAAACTGTTTTGAGTAATTTTGGATGGGGGGTGGGGAAGTTATAATTGAGTAATATTACCTGGCATTTTGTAGTGCTGTTGGTAGACATTTTAGCAACAACTATTATTCATTTCTCTCCCTTTGTTAGCCCCAGCTGACTTTGCATAACTTAAACCTTTTATTCTGTGTGTATTCTCTTGATGTTACTAGTTATTGTGTGTATATAATAACTGTGGAGATCTTGTGGACTCATCTGCTTAACCTTCTACACTGCAGAGGACTTGTGCAATATGCCTGACCACCATAAAACCAGGTCACGGCCATGCCATTTTTACTGCAGAATGTTCCCATTGTTTCCACTTCTACTGCATTACTTCTAATGTAAAACATGGAAACCAAATTTGTCCAGTTTGCAGAGCTAAATGGAGAGAAGTCCCATTTCAGAGCCCTGCACCTGATCTTCCACAAGGAAGGTCCAGAATCAATGCTGTAGGATTGTCTCGAGATGATGGCTGGATGAGTATTTTACGACAACTTCCTCCTCAACAGATTACTTCAGTATTTCAAGCCCCTGAACCTGTTATCTTCAATGATGACGAAGTTCTGGATCCTGAACATGAGGTTACTGAGAATAACGATGCACCTACTACAGATACTACTGAAAATATTTCTCCTGGAACAATAGAGGTCAAAACATATCTGGAAGTTTCAGCAGTCCCAAGTGCAGTTTCTCATAATAATTTTGCCATACTAATCCATCTCAAGGCTCCCCTTACTGGTGGAAGACATAAAAGCTGCCAAAATCAGGTGCCTGTGTCTGAAAATTATCGTGCGCCAGTTGACCTTGTAACAGTGCTTGATGTTAGTGGCAGCATGGCAGGAAGCAAGCTTGCTTTGCTAAAACGAGCAATGGGGTTTGTGATTCAGAATCTTGGCCCCTCTGATCGGCTTTCTGTCATTGCCTTCTCCTCCACTGCTCGTCGCCTTTTCCCTCTTCGTCGAATGACTGAAACTGGTCGGCAGGAGGCTTTACAAGCTGTTAATTCTCTGACTTCAAATGGTGGGACAAACATTGCTGAAGGCCTAAAAAAGGGTGCCAGGGTTTTATTAGATCGCCAATTGAAGAACCCAGTTGGCAGTATCATACTGTTATCTGATGGGCAGGACACATATACTGTGACTACTGCTGGTGGAGCCCATTCCCGAACAGATTACAAGTCTCTACTCCCTCTCTCAATTGATTGCAATGGTGGCACAGGCTGCCAAGTTCCTGTACATGCATTTGGGTTTGGTGCAGATCATGATGCTGCTTCAATGCATTCAATCTCTGAGATATCTGGGGGCACATTTTCTTTCATAGAAGCTGAGAGTGTTATTCAGGATGCATTTGCACAATGCATTGGAGGGCTATTGAGTGTGGTAGTGCAGGAGGTAAGGGTCAAAATTGAGAGTGCTCATCCAGGTTTGCAGATAACTTCAATAAAAGCAGGAAGTTATCAGACTGGCTTGATGGCTGATGGAAGAACAGGCTCTATTGATGTTGGGTACTTGTATGCTGAAGAAGAAAGGGATTTTCTTGTTACAGTTGACATTCCAGCTAATGTTTCAAGTGAAGAGATGTCATTGCTAAATGTTGAATGTGCTTTTAGAGATCCCATTACAAAAGAAATGGTGATTTCAGATGACCCAAGTGAAGTAAAGGTTCAGAGACCTGTATTGGCGGGGCGACTAGTTATGTCTATTGAAGTAGATAGACAAAGAAATAGGGTCCGAGCAGCAGAGGCAATGGCTGAGGCCAGAGCTGCAGCTGAATGTGGTGATCTAGCAAATGCAGTCTCTATACTGGAGAGCTGCCGTAGAGCTGTGTCTGAGACAGTCTCTGCTCGGGCTTGCGACAAGTTATGTGTTGCATTATGTGCTGAGTTAAAGGAAATGCAAGAAAGAATGGCAAACCGTCGTATATACGAGTCATCTGGAAGGGCTTATGTTTTATCAGGTCTGAGTTCACACTCATGGCAGAGGGCAACAGCGCGAGGTGATTCCACTGATAGTACAAGCCTTTTGCAAGCTTACCAAACCCCATCCATGGTCGACATGTTGACAAGGTCTCAGACCATGATTTTGGGTAATCCACTGCCTCAACGTAAACTCCGTCAAGCTCAGTCATTTCCTGCCCGACCTCATCCAAGGTAATAATCAGGAGTTGTCTTTGAAAATTCTCCTCACCCTACATTCAACGTACTATATATCCATAGACCATTTTGTTCTTGTCAGTTTCATTTGCTTTTCCTTATGATTTTGGGAACCAAGGATATAAATAGGAGAGAAAGAAAGCAAGGTTCAATAGTTAAACATTGTAATGGTGGGTATTTTTACTTGGCTTTTGGTATGTAAATGAATAAGAATTGAAGGATATGCTGAGAGAGAAAAGAATGGATTTGTAACCGAAAAAATGGGTGAAAAGGAAAAAGTGGGGAGTTGTTTTTATTGGGGCGGGGTAGCGGCACGGGTTGTGTGGTGTTAAGGATACCATATTTTGATTACGGGATTAATGTAAATATCCAGAAATGGGTGTGGTTTTATTTTTGGTTACTGAGAAGGGGGCTATAAAAATGTAATTGTGTGGGGATACTTGGGGGGGTGAATTCTTCAGTTAAATATATGATAACATGGTCTACCTGCTTTTGATTCTTTTCACTTCTTCTTCTTCCGAAATTAACAGTTGATAATTAATTATGATCAATCTGGGTTGAGAAAGTGGACATTCTCAGACAGAACTAATGGAGAAGCTTCATATGTCTCGTTTGTCAAATTTTTTTTTAAATGAATCCTTATTACTCCATACTTTCCTATAAATTTGTGAAAAATAACCAAGTACTTCAATAAATTCCTTGACGTAAAACCATTGTCTTATAGTATGAACCACTGTTATTATAAAGACGCGCGTGTGCGTGTGTACAGTTCTCCAAGTGGTTTAATTTATTATTGTTAGTCTCAAGTGAGTTAAAAAGTGACCGAGTGCCTTGGGCGAGTTAACTTTTGAAAACAGTTTGAGTGGCCACCCGAGTTGGAGGTCTAATCTAGCTTTTCAGTAGATTTGATTAAAATAAAAAAAAATATATTTTTATATTTATATAAATTAATGTAAACATTATTAATTATTATTATTATTATATATTTTACTTAATAATTAAAATTTTAAAGTTAAAAAATTATGTAAATTATACTTTCATAATAAATCCTATAAATAAATTTTATATTTTTAATATTTTCTTAATTTTTTTATTTACTTATAAATTTATACATAGTTTTTTTTTCTAAAGACTTAAAATGCTTGGAACAGACGTCACATGTATTCGTACTCAAATGCATGTGAATATAATAAATTAGACATAAATGTCCATTGCATCCACATAACTTGTCATTTCCGAAGTTTCAAACACAAACTTCCAATCCGTTGGTCGCATGAGTGCCCATGTCCTATTTATTTATTTATTAATCTTAGTCATCGGCAGCCAAAAGCTTCCTAAAATACATCAATGGGCATAATTCAACTCAAATCAATCTTTTAGTAGGGACTAAATGAATCTGTTCATGCATAAAGACAAGAAGGATTAGCCTCGACGTATTACGCCAACTATCTCTGTTTAATTTTATTGATTTATTGTTCTTTTAAATAAAATTAACACGTTGACTTTTGGGATCTCCGCGTTCATACGCCTGTCACTTGATCGCAACTTAAAAAATTCAGGAAGCCCAGTTGCACGTGTCGAGTGTTGCTACTTAAGTGCCACGTAATCACTACAAAAAAAAATGTTCTGAGGCGATGAACTTCTTTTATTTTTTAATTTAATAAAATAATAATAATATGTAATATATTTAATAATTTAAAATTTTCAATTTATATTATAAATATAAAATTAATTTTTTATAAAATATATATTTAAATTATTTATCATTAAATATATTATATATTATTAAAAATTAAAAAAAAATAGAAAAATAAAATAAAATAAAAATATAAAAATAAAAAAATTTATTTATAAAAAATAAAAAATGTAATATTAATATAAATAATATAATAAAATTATTTAATTAATAAAAAATAATTTTATTTATTAATTATAAATAAAAAATTAAAAATAAAATTTATTTTTAATTAATATAATAATAATAATAAATTTATAATTTATAATTTTTTATTTATTATTAATCAATTAAAAATAAACATCCCCTAATTCTCTATTCTCCAAAACCTGTTAAAAACCTGTTCACATCAGAGCCTCAACTATCAACTGAAATTTTCATTTTCTTTCTCCTCAACGCCATTAATAAGCTCTTCATTGCTTCCCATGAATGCCCCCATTTTCATTTTCTGCGTTTGTTTTGGTTGGATTCTTGTTTACAGGAGCTAACTTATTTAGCCTCCGTCTTCGCTTACGAGTATAAACCATCGGATGCTTATTTATTATTATTTTTTTAATGCAACGGAAGTGCTTGCTTTAAGTACAAGAATTTGCATTTTTGTTCGCTTCTAAAGTGCTACTGTAGCAAGGGGGAGACATCTGACAGCTGTGCTGCGGGCGATACACCGACTATATTAATAAATTCTCGGTCTCCTCTGTTTAGGTACGCCGGTCTCGCAGTCTATGGAAACTAAATATATAATCCAGTGCTCTGTGTAGCCTAAAAATTTTTCAGTCATTCCGGCTACCCTATTCGTGAGAAAATACATTTTTTATCAATAAAAATTTTACGTGATTTATACCGAAACTGATGATGTTCACCACTAATCTAATGTCTATGATATAATCTTTCACTGGCATTTCACCGATGAATTTGACTCATCATTAAATTAGAAGAGACTAGATTTAATGACGATGATTGTTCTGCCGACGAACCCCATGTTCATTGGTAATCTAATCAAAGGATGATATACAATGGTTTAATCGGACGGTCTACATCACAGGCATAATATGATCCAATTCATTCTCTGTAACTGACAGCCGACTCCCGCATAGGTGGGTTCAACTCAGACATAACATAGGAACTCTACTTTATAGTGTTCTAACGTATGCTTTGAAGCCAAGTTTTTTCCAGCCGTTGGCTTTTGGGTATAGCAATTATTTCCTTTTATATCTTAATTTTTTTCTGAAAAGTTTCCATTTTCGAAAACAGCCCATCTAGCAAAATTGCGAGTTTTTAAGCTTAAAAGGTGATTTCAGCAACTAGAATGGTTGAGGAGTCTCTTTCAGGTTTGTAAACGGGTCGCTTTCAAAGAAATAGTAGATTGGTTTGTTGACTAAATCCATTTCCATTTTACACAATTTTCATCAACATCTATCTCTTTCTGTTTTACAATGCTGTTGTTTGTCTCTTTGCATTTCCTTTTATACACTTGGCATCCTTTTAATTTTGATTGGTTAGTCCAGCGTTGAGTTACCCAATCTTTTGGTCTTCTGGGTATGTTCGTTTTGTTAAGAATTTGAGGAGCTTGGACTAAATTGGTATGCCTTTTGAAAGCTTTTTGTTTGATCCTTGTCAGTGAGCTGTCATTCTGACCCTTCTTTTTTGTTCCAGGAAATGTTGATGAAATAGCATAAATGAAGGACTCTAGTCAGTAAGCATCTGTTAACTGTGTGATTGGTTTTGAGGGATCAGTAGTTTATAGGACTTCAACCAACTGACCTTGTTTGTCTTAATTGTTTGATGTAACCATACTGAACGCTGTTGCAACTTTTATTGAATGGTGAATATATATTTCTTTGATGGACAATTATGCATTTAAGACTTTTAGTTGTGCATCATTATCTTACTGAGAGCAGCCATATTACAACTGTTGATTACTAATAGATTCTGTAGAGTATATATCACTAAACTTTGTATTCAGAGTACCTTAAATGAGTATAAATGTTTAATCTGCAATGGTAGTGGTTATATCTTTTCTAGATTGTATACTTCGTACTTTGAGTGGAATAGCTTTGGAAGCTTCAGTTGTTTGGTGGCCAACTGTGAAATTTTCAATTCCTAACTCCTCTATTTTCATTTTACAATGAGAATCCATTTCTTTTCTTGTTTTCTTGGTTTTCATATGCATTTTAAATTTTGTTCAAGCATTGAATAACATTCTAAACTAATGGTCTGATTACTGGAGAAATAATTCAATTGAATTAGAGTTTTCTCCCCTGTAAATAAGTGATTTGTACTTGAAAATTTTCAAACATCTTTGTTTGTAATACCCATCTACTGATCTCCAGCTGAATATCTCACTCTGATTTCAGGTTATTATACATGAGTTTAAATTTCTGATATTTGTTTACACTTTTTGATGTTTATTAATTTTTTGAAATTTCTTTCAATGAATATCAACTGTTTTTCTTCATTGGAATGTTTCTGCCATTTTCTCTGTGTCAGGGTTTTCATATTCTTAACTCTAATTGAATCACCAATTTCTCTGGTTTTATTTATTTCAATTTTTTTTTCATTTGTTTTTGTGTAGATTGAAGAGTCTTGAGGACAAAAGAATATAGACTTCAGTCCCCAATGAAGGTTTCTAATTCAATTTTTGTTATTTAAAATTCTGATATTTATTTACACTTTTTAATTGTTTGTATTTTTGTTAAAATAGCTAAATAGAATCAGGAGGATCTAAAATGTTCAATCTAATGTTTCATTTTAAGTTTGTAACTCCATGAAGATTGAGTGCATCTTTCTACTTATTTCATCAACATTTGATCAGTGCCTCATTTGTTGTCTCATGAGAAGTTTGAGATTACTTGAAAAAACTATCGCTTTAGCCTTTGTTGGCAATTTGTAATATATTGATTAACTAAATGATATGATCCCCTATATTATTTTTGGAATCTAGCAAGTGATACGGGCTTCTCAAAGATCATAAGGTGATGATGTGATAAGAGGGAGGTGGGTGGTCTGTAGGTTTTTATATAAACTTTGTTATGTAATTGATGAATTGATTCTGGAATTAGGAGATTGAACCAACTGGCCCTTCTTTTTCTTCAGAGTTTTGGATTTGCATAAATGAAGCCCCGCGTGAAAGTTTCACTTGCTTGTCTCATTGGCTTGACCTGGATTCAGCGTAGCCTTTGTGGTTAGTATAAACATATTTGGTGTTTAATGTTCTCTCTCTGTTTTTCAGTTCAAAAATATAATTATAGGAAATAGAAGATACACCTTGGCCTAATAAACTGTATGGTAAAGTCTGTTATCTTAGTTGATTGACACTCTTGGAGATGAGTAGGCAAGATCTAAAGTTGGTTTTGATATCATCTAAGTTAACAATTTGCTGTAGATAAGGTTCATAAGGTGTTTTGTTTTTTGCAATGTACTAGGGTAAGGGCATTGCATTGTAATTTCTCCCTTCTAAATAAGTTGTAAAGCTCTTCTGTTGGTTATTTGCTTTGTGGCAGATGAACTTTCTGATGCATCAGATATAAACAATCGGACATGCACTTGTTCTTCATCACTGCAAGGAAACCAGAGCAATATTCTCAAATCAAGCTGTTCTACATCCTGTGATTGCAGACCAGGTAAACTGTTGACTTTTATGGTATAATCATCCAGAAACTTTAAACTGCTTGTAGATTGACTGCCGCTGCTTAGCATTTTCTTGCTATTATTTAATAGTTATAAACTTTAGTTCACCCATTTTTATGTTCAATTTAGTCAAAGGAAATTTAAAAAGGGACAAAAGGAAGGGGGGCCAAAAAATAAGTTTCAGTGAAGTTTCTGTAGCAATGTGTCAACATAGAACGCAGCAGAATAAACATAAAAAATTCCAATCCTTATCTTGAATGTACGGGCCACTTCTTTTAATATATTTGAGAGTAGACATCTAAGTTTTTCAATTCCTCTATTGATGATACGACAATGTCAGAAAAAAATTGCTCACTGAAGTTGGAATGAATGTCTCAGCATCTTCAACCTAATATTTTCAAATTATTAATGGCGTATTCAGTGTTGGGTATTTTTCTAATTATATTGATCATCATATTGTTGAAAAAAAGACTGTTTGGATCTCCCACATTTCACTGACACTCCCCTAACTTGATATTTCCTCCTCTTTTTGAAATAAATAAATAAACGAAAAAATTGAAAGAACCCTTACTTGAGGTCAGGAAATTTTATGCAATATGTTCACACACACACACACACACACCACACACACACACACACACTAATGTGTTAAGTAGAAAAATGCCATTTGCAAGTATATCTTGTAAGCTGTCTCTGGAAGTACCTTGTGCTAGGGCTTTGTGTGTGTTCTGCAATTGTGTTCATCATGTGTTTAATGATGAACTGTGGTACAGTAAGGTATTTGATAGACTAACTGCACTTTCCATCTCTGTAGCAGTTGGAGAGTTGGATGAAGTTAGATGGAAATGTATATGTGCTGCTGAAGGATTTCCCAAAGTAGCAACAAACAGCCATGTTATCACCTGTTTTACAGGCTGCAACTGCACTTCTGGTACCTTTTACCTCTAGAACTCTTTATAGGAATAATTTCTTTGTAAACAATTCAATAGGTTTTTGTGGTTGCACAGTTTTTGATGAATTTACATTGAATCATGCAGTTTATGCATAATTGTGTGGTTTTCATGCCAAACTACTGCTGGGTAATTATCCTTGTTGGAAAATTGCCTGATTGGGAGTACTATTTCAGAACTATCCAGGAGTCATATTTCATGAATAACCTAAAACATGATATCTTCAAATACTGGTTCAAGATTAAGACAGCATCTGGATGCAACATGAACCAGATTGTTAGACTTTTCTGCTAGCATATTTATATCTAATATGATTAGCTGCATCAAAATTTGTTCCCACAATTCAAATCATCCATGTTCATATCAATATCTGTGTTTTTGTCATTAATGAATATTTTTGTCATATTGAGTGATACTTATGTTTTACATTTAGTCAATTTGATGGTGTTCAAATTATAGGGATTCAGGAGCTTACTGGTGGCATTTGATTGCTCTACAGGTTCTGTCAGTGGGACAAAATCTTCAGGGAAGCACATTTCGAGTAAAGTTGTTGTCATTTTTCTATTACTATGCGTCATACTCACAAAACTTGCATTTTTTACCTGGGCAATATGCTATGTCTATCAAAAAGACAAGTGCTGTATTCAATCACCTGCCTTTTCTTTGGATAAAGAAACAAGTTGCAATAGTGCTACCAACTTAATAAGCCACAGGAGTTCTTCAGTTCCAGAAACTAGAGTTGGCATCGGATCTCCTATTAATCTTGTCACAGGTAGATCAACACGTATGATGGTGATAACCTCCTTCCATGATGAAATTAAAATTCTCATCGCTGAATATCTCATATCATCTGTTGGCTATTTCCCTTAGTTTAGTTATCCTGAAAACCTGAATATATGTTCCTGCTCTTTGTGCATTAGAATAATATATTTCATCTACATCTCTTCATAACTTGGTTTTGGTGAAAGTGCTGTAATTTCCTATTTTTGATTTTGCAGGTTGCTTCCAAAACACTTCTTTCTGTAGGAGCAAAACTTGGACTATACATGGAACAATTATCCAATTCTCATACTCTGATTTGGAATATGCAACCAACAAGTTCGCCAGTTCCAACCTTGTAGGAAATGGGGGAAGCAGCTATGTGTATCGAGGTCAACTTAAAGATGGTAGAATTGTGGCAGTTAAGCAATTTAAAACTCAGGGAGGACCTGATGCAGACTCTGCCTTTTCCAGAGAGGTTTAGCTTCTAGTTGCCAGTCGCTTTCATTTGTTTATTAAACAACACTTAAGGCCATTGACAATTTGTTGTCCTCAGGTTGACATGTTATCAAGGCTTCATCATTGTCATGTGGTGCCATTACTTGGCTACTGCTCAGAAGTCCATGGAAAACATATAGAGAGGCTACTGATATTTGAGTACATGGCTAATGGTAATCTGAGGGATAGTCTGGATGGGCTTTTGGGGGGGGAACATGAACTGGGATACTCGTGTTGCAATTGCAATTGGAGCTGCTAAGGGTTTGGAGTATCTCCATGAAGCAGCTGCTCCAAGAATTTTGCACAGAGACATCAAATCCACAAATATTCTACTAGATGACAATTGGAGAGCAAAAGTAAGAATCTTGATTTCTCTGAATCTCCATAAAAAATATTAAATTCCATAAAGGGAGGAAAAGGATGTTTGCCATGAAGGTCAGGCGTCTAGTCTGTCCAACATCCTTAAAAGTCACATTTTTTTCCAATATATTTGAGTTTAAAATTGAAAATCAGATGCTTTCATCAATTTAATTTCTTATTTGGCTTAATTTTTATGCAATTTGTTAAAAAATTACTGGTGCAGATAACTGACCTTGGTATGGCTAAACGTTTGAAGGCTGATGGCATTCCCAGCTCTCCCAGTTCTCCAGCAAAAATGCAGGGCACTTTTGGGTATTTTGCACCAGAGTATGCAATAATTGGAAGAGCCTCACTTATGTCAGATGTTTTCAGTTTTGGGGTAGTTCTACTTGAACTTATTACTGGTCGTCAACCAATCCATAAATCAGTTAACAAGGGGGAAGAAAGCCTTGTTCTATGGGTAAAGTGAATCATAGTCTTTTTGTTGTATGAATGCATACCCAGGGCTGATTTCGGATCTTATGATTCTTTTACTTGTCAAAGCTTCATCATTACCGATGAAGTAATGAATTGGTGGGCCATCACAAAAGTTGGGCAGTTCATTATAGATAAGGAGTCCTCTTAGCCTATAGTCGTTCATAAATCAAGCATAGGATTTCATTACAATGCACTCACCTTTGATGTAGAAGGTAGTTCTCTTATGCCAAGTAGGGGAAAAAGTCTCATCACTCTCAATATTCTAGTCATTGATGCCTTTAATTTCAGGCTGAATTCTCATAATCATGATTGTGTTATTTTCAATTTGCAGACTATATCATCTTTGACAAAATGTTAATATAATTTGTGTGTATTTTGGGTAGGCAACCCCCGTTTTACGGGACAGCAGGCGAGTGATATCAGAGTTGCCTGACCCACGCTTCAGAGGGATTTTCCCAGATGAAGAGATCCAGATAATGGCTTGCCTAGCAAAGGAGTGCCTACAGTTGGACCCTGATGCTCGACCAACCATGAGTGCGGTTGTACAAATCCTCTTGACCATAGCACCTGATAAGTCTATAAGAAGAAGCATTCCTCTGAATCTGTTTCAGGTAGTTATAATTATATTAAATTCTGTCATGTGTAGTTTGTGATGGCTATTTTTAGACTTTCCTTTCTGGTGTGTGGTTTTTATCTTCTCTTCATTGGTGATAGCTTCTACAAAAGTATTATCCCTGAAGTCTAAACTTGTAATTATACACCATTTGGGTTTAGAACACTCTTCTTCCTCTACCTCTACCAATTTCTCATATCTTTCATGGTGGTCCTCTTTTTGGTCTCTATGTCTCTCTTGGTTAGAACAGACAGTAGTACTTAAACATGGCAGACTATGTGCATTGTCTTTTCTGAAGATCTCAAAGTATTTTTGCCATGAAATATGTAGTTTGATAGTATTCACCTTGACATGCCATCCTAGAATATATTTTGCTCTTTGCAACATGTAAATGTATTGTTTCATGCTCTGAAGAGGTTAACAAGGAATGATATAGATACAACTGCCTTGGAAGAAATCTGATGACTCCCTCGGGAGAAATAAGATGGCTAGTAATAGTGAATATTCCATGGTAGCTGGTCCTCTTTATGAGATCTGAGTTTCAAGTGCTCGTGTTGGACCTGATCATTTCTAAAGATTTATCATTTACTTCAATATAAGATAGGTGGGGAATATTACTTGACGCCTTGCCCTGTACTAAATTTTTGCAACGGAGTCTCATTTAAATCATGTTTGTTTATTGAGTCCTTTCATCTCCCTTTTTCTTTCTTTTAATAGCTTCTTTTTTTCATATCTTAACTCTTGGAAACTGATGAAATTATTCAGTACGGTAGTCATCTCACTTGCTCATGTTTAGTCATACTTGGCTCAAACTTGAGGAGCAAGTGTGCATTTTGCACTGTTGATTTGTAACTGGTGCTGTTCATGCATTTTGTAGATGTCTTTAGCCAGGGGCATGAAGTGGGAATCATCCACGGAAAGACCTGATAATCAATTTGAGGCATCTGTTGGTTCAGAAGAGCCGAGGTGAGCAACATCTATTAGGTCAGCCGGGTGTTCATTGCCTTTAGACACTGACTGCAATCTTTATACAGGAAACAGCAGTAAAGAAGCAGAAACAGTTTCAACTGAATATATGGATAGGCTGATCCTCCTGACCTCAAAAGTAAAGAGAGGCCATTCCTCTGATGATGAAATAGTGGACTTAACTAAGCCTCGGTTTGAATCATTCTGCTTGGGGAATGTTAAGTCCCCTTGATAAGGGCAAAGAATTTCGGAAAAAAGTAACATTACTATTTCATCCAGCTTAAAATGCCTTTTGGTGTACAAATGTGTTTTTGGGATTTTTTTTTCTGCTCTAGGCTGGAGGAGGTTATTAGAGGAAACAAGGAAGTTTTTGTCAGTACTTGCTCCACTTTATTCCTTTTTAAATTTTTTTTTATTTGAAAAAAAATATGTCAGATTACTGGTGGTTTATATACATGATTATGTATTTTCCTCTGTTGTATTTATGTTCGTTTCTGTACAGAAGATCATATTTAATATAAAATTTAACAATGTTTAGGAAAGATATTCTACTACACAACAAACAATTACTGTCAAAAACATTTTATTTTAATGTGTAAATAACTTATTTTGGTTTTGTATGGAATTGAGGTATGGTTGAGTTGGGTTGAATTTGCGTCAGAATCAGCAAGGATTGATGAGCTTGAAAAGCACGTCTAGAAATGAATTTCTTGAACTGTAGATCGGGAACGGAGGAAAACGAAACATTCGTTGGCTACCATGCTGTCAGTCTATGACCATGATAAGAATCCATGAATGACATTCTTCTACCGTGTCTTCTTGACCGGTCAAAATTGTTATGCCTTGCTATGTGCTGATGGAAGCATTACTGCGGGCGATGCCACCAGGAAAGAGGGACGATTCCTTTCTTGCCGCAATGACGAGCTTAAATCATAAGTTGTTTAACTATTCACCTGTTAAAAGTAGCTGTCCATATTTCTGACGTATCTCAGTTAGGTGTACTTTTTACAGTCCTGAAATCTCTCATTGAATGGTAGATGGAGTTCTGACTTGAAGACAGGATGGTCGTGTAACTTTTCAACATCATATAAACTCAGACATCCATCCCATCTACCTTTCTGAAAAGCAAGAGAAAATCTCCGTCATCTGTCATTCTAAGAGGTGGTTTCAATCTTCTTGGGTCAGCAATGGATCCTCCTCCCCCGCCAAGCACACCACTGCTGCCGCCTGCGCGCCCTGCCGGAGGAGGGTTTTTGGAATCATGGTAAGATGTTTTCTGTGTTGTTGTTTTCTTTTGAATTTGACAGTGATTACGTTCTTTTCACATTTCTTTTCCTCCTATTGTTGTGTCCACCTGGAGCAGTTTGTGGTTTCTCTGCTGCTGTGGTTTGTTCGGAAGCTGCTGTCCTCCTCTGTTTGAACCTGGGCCTCCCCCTCCTTGAAAGCTTCACTGGTTAACTGCCGGTTATTTGGTTTTTAATTGTTTGTTTCTGTGTGAGGAATTATATAATCAAGGTTTGACAGAAATGTTTAAACACATGAAGTGGTGGTGTCCATACGATCCTTTTTGTAGTTTCTTTTGTATTATTGTTGGAGCTTGAAAATTGGTGGCATTGATGCGTCACTTTGTATGCTCTTCCATTTTTATGCAACAACTGAAGTCTCAATTGCAGATTTACTTACCAGTGATGTAGCTTGTCATTTTCTTGCTTTACAAAGTGTTAGTCAATGTCAATGGCAGGTGTTGTCAACCATTTTGGTTGCCCAATTTCTTTATATTGTGGAATAAATTTTTCTTGATTTGAAGGTAATCCTTCAATAAATAAATCCCCATAATTAATAACTCCTCACTAGTTAAACTTTCTTAATTATGGGCAACAATTAATTTCCACCATAACTCACTTATTAGGGGTAAAAAAATAATTTCCATAATCTCTTAAAGCCCCTATGATATATCCCAATTTCTAATAGCAACAAAGTTTGGTATTAAAAATTAAAATAGTAATTTTTAAGAATTTTATTTTATCATTATACCCCCTTATCCTTTAAAAATTATATTTAGTCCTGTAGAATAGTCTATGAATACTCTCTATAGATTTTTGAGAATTTCCAAACTAATGTTAGTCCTTAACTCTCTTGGCAAGCTTGTGAGCAGGCCTTAATTCAATTTAACAAACTTAAAAGTTTAAGCAAACTATTAATAAATAATTAAAATTATATTTTAATTTTATTTATAAATTAATTTAATATTTTATTATATAATTTTTTTTTAAAAAAAATAATACTCATAAACCAATAATAGAAAAGATGGGAAAGAATACTAATTATAAAACCAATGCACAAGTATTTTTCGAGGCGCAAATCTAATCGAGGTAGATTTCCGCCTGGAGATGAACACAATCACGGAGAAATGTGGGGTGGTGGGCGAGCCTGAGGTCCCCTTTTTTAATCTTCGTACATGACTTGGTTTCTTATAATTTCAAATGTGGACAGCTTGTAGCCATTATAGTGACACTTCTTTCATTCTTTATGCTCCTTTGTTTGGATTCTTGTTTGTGATGTTAGATATTATTTCATGTTTCTTTTTGAATCTGAATGCGTTCTTCATTAGTGGTTCACTTCCACATTTGAAAAAAGAAATTAATCACTGACTGAATCTTCCGCCTTCTGTGGGTTTAGTTGGCTGCAATATTGTGCCAATTGGTTCCATTTTCCTAACAACTGATTTGCTTAGTACATGTTTAATTTAATTATATTAAAAATTTTAAATAATTACTTTATTATATATATATATATATTATTTTTATTAAAATTTAAAAAATTATATATATATATATATATATATATATAACTACTTAAATTCCTACCTCACAGTAAAAGAAATGCAAAAATAAAAATTATTATTATTATTAAAAAAATAATAATAATAATAATTACAAATAGATGAAAGACTAATTTCAACTTATCCCATTTATTATTTATCGGTAATTTTATTTATAAGAAATCAACGAGTAGCCAAGTATTAGGCTTGGCCAATGAAACTAACCACCCATTGACCATATCTGAATTATAGATAAAATAACTGTAGATTAAGTTAAAGCCCACTGCGCGGCATAGCCCTTCTTCCTCTATTCTAAGCCTGGACGCTCGCTCTACAGAAATGAACGAAACTGACTAGTTTCCAGTGAACTGGCCTTCAATCAATCCTCTCTCTTTCTTTTTTCCTTGTTGCCGGCCATTAGAGGCCGCCCTCTAGCGTGCACGAGGCTGCATGGGTTTCTGTAACTAGAAAGCTTTATCTTTAGGTAATTTCAATTTATATATTGAATGGATTGTTGGATATCAATTTAGGTTGAATTGGGTTGTTTGCCAAAATTAATCGTCGGTTTGATTTTGGATATTTGGATGAAAGATAGATAAATGGAAATAAAAGGATTAAAGAAAAAATATATATTTTTTTTATTTTTGAAAAAAATAAATTATAAAATGTGATGATTATCAACTGAATAATATATTTTTGTAGTTTTAAAATAATTTATTGCATAATATAATTAGACAAAACTGAGTACAAATTTTGATATTGTCAATGGTTAGTTAGCATGACTTGTTTTCATTTTATTATTTCATTTTCTAAGGGTATTTTGGTGTTTTACTTAAATACGTTATGTCAAAAAACTAAACCTTAATGAGACGAGATTATTTCCAACCCACAGCGACAGCGAGCGTTAAAAGTGAAACTTGCGACAGCTGTCTGAAAAGCAAAATCAACACAACACGAGGAGGAGTGAGGAGAAACACTAGAGGGAATGGCCGCAAAACCTACTACGACGTCAACCACCTACGCTCCGATTGACCCGACCCATAAAACTCGACCACCCATTTTCTCTGACTCTGATGTCGGCTGCCTCCGACCGGACTCTCGTGGCTTCCACCAGTGCAGACCCGCCTGTAAGTCCCACCTTTCTTTCTTTTTCCTATTTCTAATTTGAAAATATGTGTATTCTTTTTGTGGGTGTCCATTGTATTCTGTCCTTCATCCGTTCTTGCGCTGTATTTTGGTTAGATTAAATGAGATATTTGCTTGATCAGATTATGGATGAGGTTCTTTGTTTCAATGTTGTTGACAGCATATAAATATTAATGTATCTTCTGTCTGCCCTTAGAGTTCATGCATTTAGTTTTTAGTTTATCTATATCTTCGTGTTTATTGGTAGAATTTGATGTTGCCTACTCAAAGGCTCAATCTTTTTTGGCTTCTATTTGCTTACTGGTTAAACCAATAAGCTTTCCAATTTTATCTTCTCATCTTTAATTTGGAGTTTCAAAGGGACATGTCTATAAGTTTGTTTGAATTATATGGATGCAAGTACATTCAGTGGAATCCCTTATGGATCCGAAGCCCGTTCCAAATTGTAGATAGGAATTCAATTCGGGTTACTTGATCCTGATTATGGGAAATGGGAGTCAAGAAATATGAAATTATGTTCTGTTTAGCAACTAAAGGTCAACTTTAATATGTAGTAGAACAATGATCGAAGCATGCTCTGGATACACCCCCTTTCCACTTTAGTGTGTGCTTATTTCCTATTGTTATTGTTACTTGTATTTTTCTGAACTGTCTAAAGTGTGCTTTTTTCATATTGTTATTCTTACTTTCAGTTTTCCGAACTGGCGCTGTAAATTCAGCATCAGGATCTGCTTATGCTGAATTTGGAAATACCAAGGTGATAGTGTCCGTGTGAGTATGTCCCATGCCTTCCTAATTGTCACATATACCTTGATCTCTAAGTTTTACTAAATTTGGAGATAGGATTTATGTTGTCTCATGGTTTAATTAGGAGCAGTTTTTCATTGAGAGTATTTCTCTACTATTCTTTTACGTATAGTTTTGTTGTATATATTTTCAACAAGCGATTGAGATGAGTGTGCATATATAGATTTCTCAAGTTTATCTCAAATATATTTGGTTTGTTAATTCAGATTTGGGCCCAGAGAAAGTAAGAAAGCAATGATGTATAGCGATATAGGTCGGTTGAATTGTAATGTCACCTATACAAGTTTTGCCACCCCTGTACGTGGACAGGTATATGAAAACTCCATCTGTGAATTTCATGAACTCTTTTACTTGTTTTCTCCTATTTATTTGATCTAATATTTGTGCTATTTAGGGATTGGACCAGAAAGAGTTTTCCTCTATGCTTCATAAAGCTTTGGAGGGTGCTATAATATTGGAAACATTCCCTAAGACAACTGTGGATGTATTTGCGTTGGTGTTGGAATCTGGAGGCAGTAAGTTTACATTTTGAAATAACGAATCCTCCAATATTGAACTTGTACACAGAGAATTCTGTTCAGGGAAAAGGTAACCAAAAAGAAAAAGTGACCAAAAAGAAAAAAAGAAGGTTAAGGATTTTAAGTTTGGCTTCACTTATCTCAAGCTGAACTATTTTCCTTGCCAGCATTTTTCATTCATTTAAGATTTATGATTTGGCTGTTCTGCTAATAACTATTTTTTTTCTTATAAACATCTAATCAGGTGTTGATTGTTGGCATCAAGTAATGATTGATTCAAACTGTATTGTGCTCTCCTGTGCCTAGTCCAATTGGTTTACTCATAGTTTTTATAACTTTTTTTGTATAGTTTTCTTACTCAAACCTATTTATTTCATGACCTTTTTGTTTTTGGTTACTTGTTTTGGTATCTCTATCTATGTTTTCAATGGTCAACCAAGTATGTTATGGTTCTAATTATTAATTATGAAATTGAGAATAAATAATATCTCAACTTAGTGTGTCAAGGTTTTTCTAGCAGGCTGATTATATACATGTTTTGAAGAAATTCCAATGGACTATGTATGAAGATAGATTTAGATTGGAATAGTTTGTCATTGTTTAGCAAACTGAGTGTGAGTACAAGGCATTTTATGAAATGGTTGATTTCACCTTAGGAAATTAAGAGGGCATTTTGAGAAATGGTGGAGCAATTGCGTGATAATTGTGTTCTTGTCTCTGTAGTACTGACAATTTCTATTAAATTTTGGTTTCTTCCATGTAGAAGATTTCTTTTAGGCAAATTAACGAGCTTGATATTCTTTTTGGTCATAGGTGATCTCCCTGTCATTGTATCATGCGCTACTGTTGCCTTGGCAGATGCTGGGATTATGATGTATGACCTTGTTGCCTCAGTTTCTGTGGTATGCACCTTGTACAGACATGGATCTCTTAGTTATTTCTATTTCCATTTTAAGTACTGTAGTTGTGGATTTTTTCCCCTCTCTTATTATTTAAAATGGATTCCCTTTCTTTATCTCTTAAAGATCATCATAATATGGATTTTGTCTTCTTCTAATACATCAATCTTATTTCTTTAATGATTTCACTTCATATGAACTTTTGTTCATTTTTTGGTTCTTTGGTCATATTCTCATACTAATGCATATATATTTGGTGCCTAGTCTTGCCTTGGAAAGAATCTTCTCATTGATCCTGTTTTGGAGGAGGAAAGCTCCCAAGATGGAAGCCTTATGGTAGCTTGCATGCCTTCTCGTTATGAGGTCACTCAATTAACTGTAACAGGGGAATGGTCAACCTCAAATTTTAATGAGGTACAGAATTCAGAATTGTAGTGATTTTGTCGTATCAAATGTTTTCTTTGTCAAACTTTTTTTTTCCAGCTCTGTTCTGGCAGAATACTCATTTCTCAATTGGAGGAAAGTATATTAAGCAATTCAAGTGAATTTAAAGTTGTGCAAAAAGGGTTCGGTGGTGGCACTCATGTTTAAATATTTTACTTTTGTTCAAAAGTCCATCTTTCTACTTATAGGTGGCATGCCAACGAAATAAAAAAATGATCCGTTACAATTGCAAACAAACAGTACCCTTTTAAATCATGAATGTGTATGTGTTTTTGCTTTAAGTTTAGAGCTGGAAGATTTGAATCGGACCTATGATTCTAACTTTGGTTTTACAAGCAGGCAATGCAGCTTTGCCTGGACGCGTCTGCTAAGCTTGGAATGATCATGCGATCATGTTTGAAAGAAGCTGCTTCTGAGGCGCAAGAATAAGAATAATTTTTATTTTTCTTTTTTTCTTCTTTTATAATTTTTGCAATACAGGTCACCTGTTTAGATCATTAGATGTTAATGCGTTCTTTCTTTTTTCTATTTTCAGAAAAAGAACTTGAACAAATTTTGTGATTGAGTTCCGCTTGGAGTTCTGATGGTTTGTAGGTGCAGCTTT
Organism: Xylocarpus granatum; assembly: GCA_019650275.1. NCBI lineage: Eukaryota > Viridiplantae > Streptophyta > Magnoliopsida > Sapindales > Meliaceae > Xylocarpus > Xylocarpus granatum. The sequence continues at coordinate 149,313 of BNST01000265.1, forward strand.
ATTACTAAGCATTCTGACCAGAATTTGACTAAGATTTTCTGTTTGTTTTCAAAGCTTGCGACTAAAGCGTCAAAGTCACAAAAATGAGAATTGAAATTAAATAAAAAATTTAGCAAACATTGTTGTGAGTTGCACGTGGGTTGAATTTCAGGAAAAGCACCTGTCAGTTCTCCACGAGCGACCATATTTCTAACGTAGTTGAACTCTTACCATGTTTTGGCAGAAAGTTGAAATAAATCAGCATTGAACTACTAGAACTTGTTGCCTGTTCTGAACCAAGAATTCAGAAATAAATGTGCTTCAAAAGTAAGGATGTGCGCACCTTCATATGAGATTTTCTTCTGATCTTACACTTAAAGCGTCACGAATAGCTATCCTGTGACAGTGTGATGGCTGCAAATCTTCTCTCTCTTTCTCTGTTTCACCATTATAAAACTTGCTTTCACTAGTGAAGAGACGACGGGAATTTTTGTAGTGTTGCTTACGAAGAGAAGTGTTCAAGTTTCAATTAAGTGAAGATATATTAATTAATCACATGTTTTGTTGTAACTTTTGGCCATAAAGGATGGCATGGTGTCTAAACAAACATGTTGGAGCTTCCTACATTTAATATGACTTTCCTTTTCTTTTTTCTTTTTTCCACATGGCTCTTACTACGAAAGGACTTTCTTGCTCTTCTAGCTTTAAAGTTCAAACTTAGTGTCACTCATTTCAACTGTTTCAAACCCCTTATGGCTTTTGGTAAATTAAGATGTGGAAGGTCAGTTACTCCTTATTTTTAACAGAATGTTAGTGATGCATTTTTATGTTTATGATCGGGTTTTGGCCTTTAACATTCCTTTTAACTCTTTTTCCTGCTTCGTAGAATTCAGGATGATATTGAAGAAAGTGGAACTGGTATCAAACTCGGACTTGACAGAGCTCAAATGCCAGAACCTAGCTCAAAGAAAGCGAGGCTATTATTGTCAAGAACCGAAAATCTTTGAAAGCTAAAGTACTTTGCAGAGTATTTTCTGAGGACTATGAGAAGGTGAAGAAGAACGTGATTTTTGATCCTAATGGAAAAGCCGTTCGCCAATGGAGCAAGATTTTCCTGCTGGCATGTTTAGCTTCTGCGTTTGTGTATCCTTTATTTTTCTACTTGCCAACGGTCAGAGCAGTAGTGTGCATTGATAGTAGACTAAGGACTCTGCAAATTACTCTGACAGCATAAGAACACTGGCTGATGCGTTTATATGATTCAGATATTGGATCGGTTTCATACTGCTGATGTTGCACCTTCTTCTCAAGTTTTCGGAAAAGGAGAATTTGTCATAGATCCTTCAAAGATCGCTTCAAGGTGCCTACACAGGGGCATCTGGTTAGACCTCGTTGTTGCCTGGCCTCTACCTCAGTAGGTAATTGAAATTTGGGATTATCTAATGGACCTCTCAGTTTATCAATAACATTTATCATGCGAATCTCTGCTGGCATGGCCTGTTCACGACTTCATGGTAATTAATGTTTTAATGTGTTGAAAGTAATGTGTATGATGACTGTCTTTTCATCACAGGTCTTATGGGTGGTTATACCAATCTCAATTTTTTAGCAGTTACAATTACGCATACCATTCTTCGGATTCTCATCTTTCTTCTGTACCTACCAAGATTTTTCTTATGTATCCTCTCACATCAAAGATCGTTGAGGCTACCGGAGTTGTGACAGAAAAAGCTTGGGCAGGGGCTGCATACAACCTTCCTTCTGGTTTACATGTTGTCTCTCCATCTCAGCACAAATTAAGAAGCAAATTTTTTATTATATCAAGCTTCCTACTGCATTTTAATCAAGAAATGCCAGAGCTTGTTCATTCTAATTTCCCTTTATTCGGTTTCGTTGATTCTTATTAGCAAGAACCAAATATTTGGGAAAGATTTCCTGAATTTCTGATATTTGCTTAATCATTCTGGGTTTCATAAATTTGCAACATATTTTGAAATTCCAGGAAAAGTGCTTTCCTTCTACAAATTATAACACTTTTTCAAATGCATATTCTGTTGGTTTATTCATAAACTGAACAACTTTCAATCTGCCCATTTCTCTAGTTACAAGAAAGGTTTCAGGAGTCTGCTGGTGTCTTCTATCAATTGAGAGACAAGAAGCTTGCTCGAGAAGTGCCCGCAACCTTGAGAAGCCACATTTTGAGCAATGGGTTCTTTGATTGCCGCTGGCTTGAAGACCCTCGAAGGTATACTTGGTTCTAATCGAACAATGCTTCAAATACATGCGATGCAAATAATACTGCTATCTTTATGGTATTTATACTGATGCAGCCGTAGACAATGTTACATGCTTCTCCTTTATTAACAAATATTTGTACTGCTTCTGGTGGGGTTTAAGGAATCTGATGTAAGCTTATCTCCTAATCTCCAGTTCACTAGTACTATTACTTCTCAATAAATATCAGCAGTTTTAGACGATACCAGATTTTTCCTTTTAATATGTTTCTCTCTTCAATGAGTGCCGTTCCTTGGGACAAACTCTTTCAACAAGCACTCATGTTGGAGAGATACTTTTTCACCATTGTGTTAGCAACTATAGGACTGGTTCCTTTTGCGTTGCTTATTGGAAATATGCAAGTAAGTTGTTCAAACGTTATCATTAATCCCTCAACTGCTTTTGCCATTTATTGAAACTGTTGTTCATTAGTGGCTTCACATTTCACTGGCAGAGATTCCTTCAATCAACAACCATTAGATTGGAAGAGTGGAGGATGAAAAAGTCGATCTGATTTGCAGGGTTGATGAAGAAGCCATTCTCCTAGGCCTTCCATCTGATTTGTGGATTCTGTTAACGATGCTCAATTCTCCCATGCCATGTGTCAATTTTGATCAATACGAGGATGCTTAATTAACTAGAACCATCAATTCCCTACCTGGCCCAAACCTCATTGTTCCATAGGCATTTCTTTCAAAGTAGTTCGAGTTTGGTTTGTCTTCGTATACTGCATTTAAAAAAAAACAAAAAAAGATAGAAAATTATAGGTAGAAAATAGAATATTTACGTATAATGAAATATAATTGAGACTGATTGATTTCGTAGGTTTCATTGAATTGATGCCAGAATTAGATTCAGAGAATTTGAATTGAGACCGAGTCTAGTCATGTTTAAGCATAATTATTGAAGCTTGACCAAGTTTTATTCATGCTTGGGTATGACTTAATTAGGTCATTCAAATCTCCAATCCAAACCAAGCACCATGAATACGTGATGCACAAAATTCATGTGTGTCAACCTCATTTAGTTTTAACACAGGAATCCTGTCTGTTGTTAATCAATGGTGACTTCCGGATTTAAGACCACCCAACCCAACCCAACCCATCAACGCTCGTGATTAGCGCTCACGCAACTCCTTTGTCTATTGCTTTATTAACACACCCCCTAACCTCATCTCCTTTGTTAAAATAAACACGCCCTAATATTTTTAAAATATTATTATCCCATAATTTTCTTATTGACATTTAATATCCGTAATTAAATATTATTGGGTCAGCGGGTGATTAAGATTAAACATGCATGAACTTCGTTGAATTGTTGTATTAAGTTAGGATGCATAGCGAGATCTCGCCGGCTTGTCCGATTAATTACAATTTTTCGAAGTAATCCTCGTTATTAAACTTTAAACAAGTAATTACAATTGTTATAGGATTTAGTTTGAAAGAACAGAGACACGGTGGTGGGACAAGAGGACAGGACATGGTTAGGTTGGACAGTGACTGACCCATGCATTTTTGTGACTTTAACGAATTACGCCAGCTCTCTTCATTCAATCAGATTTCGGACATGGTTTTTGTGAAGGTTGGAATTTTTGTATTTAGAAAAAAGAAATAATAATCTGAGATGATTATTGCTATTTGATGACCATGAGTGAGGTTTCTTCATTTTCTAATATATTGCCTATAATCCGTGCAAATTATGTATATATAACTTGAATTTGATACGTCTTGTTAGGATTTTGAGAATTGACATTATTCCAAAAATATATTTTTATTACAATTAGACATTTTAATTGTACATTTATTCGATTTTTTTTGTCTTTACATAAAAAAAAAGTTTAATAGTCATATTAAATAATATTAAAACCTTACTATAAATAAAAAAGTTTTATACGATAAATTTTATAATTCAAAAAAAAATTATTTAAAAATAAAATTTTAATTTAGGAGAGACCCTTCTTATTTAGAAAGATTTTTTTCTTTTAAATTATTTTAAAAAAAAATTGCATTAAACTAAACTTAAAATTTATTATTGATCTTTTCTTTTATTTTTTGAAGTGAAAATAACTTCATAAATAATTTTTATTTTAATAAATTTAAATATTAGTTCACTTAACTGTCATAAAAATATTTTTGATATTATTTTTTAAAAGATGAAAAAGACATTATTTGTAAGAAGGTTTGTACTAATTAAGTTAGTTTAATGATATCAAGTAAAGGGATTTTATTGAAATTATTGAAGAGATTTCAACATAATAAGGTGGGAAGATCTCGCTAAATAAGACCATAAAAAAATATTCAACGCACCGATAATAATATAAAATGAAAGTCTCTAATTTTATTTATGTCCATTGTTATTTATAATGGTTTGATTTTTAATGAATTATTTTCTCTAAGCGTGAAGTCTTGTGAATGTAGAACATACAAATTTAAACCACGTTAAATTATTATTTCTTTTATTTACTTATCTTATGATATAGTATTTTAATTAATTAATTAAATAATTAAAAGTGACAAATATTCGTTAAAACGAATCTTTCAGATTTAATCATTTGAATCATTATTTTTGAGATATTTATTACATTTGTACAAGTTTATTAAAATAACATTTGAACATGATTGATTTAGAGATGTATTATCATTTCTTATATATTTATGTCATAATATTTTTTAATTATCTTGTATATAAATCAATCAAGTATATTTGATCTTTCAGAATTTGTCCTAATTCATTATTTACTACTTGTAATAACATTCTAGTTTATAATATTATATATTCAATATAATTAAGGAATAACTATGTTTATTTTATGAAGTATAATTATTTATGTAACAAAATTTATGTAAATAATGTTAAGAATACACAATTTTTTTTAATGTTATTTACATAAATTTTTATTCTACATATAAATGGTGAATTGATAGTATCAAATATTATTTATTAAATTTTAATTTCAACTTTCATATTTATACGGATTAATAGTCTAAAATTAATATTATTAATTTAAATTAAAAATTAAAATTAAAAGAGAATCTCACCCCTGCAAATGTATACAGAAGACATGTTTGGATCCAAAAATAGCTAGAATTCATGTATGTATGGAGAATACATGATCTGCCTGCCTGTTAAGGTAAAATGTCAATCTGGATCGCAGTGGTGTATGCCATTACCAAACTTGAAGAAGTAATGGCATCGAGCAAGAAAAAAGAGCCAGCTGAAGTTACTGTGTTGATTGAGTTGTGCTGACCTAGCAAGCTGAAACAAAAACAGGCAGGATTACTGAAGCAATTATTTGACAGATGCCAGCTGGAAGCTAGTGGTGTCCAGTAGAATCGAGGCTTAACAGTCACAGTGGTAGTTCAGGCTGCTGTTAGATTGATAGTTGAAGAGCTGTACTGATAGTTTTGATTAGCTGTGAATCTCGAAAATCAAGGAAATTTAGTTTGTTGATTTTATGATTGTTTGTTAGAAGATTCTAGTATTTTCTGTACACACTTAGGCTGTTGAAGCAAAATTTCTTTGAAGTTTGCTTTCCATTTTTTCTTGGAAACCAAACACTTCTTGATTGATGGATTAAGAGTCCACAAGTTTGGAGATAAAACAAGGAGCGTGCAAGAAGTTACACAATAACGAATACGTCACGAGATTAAAAGAAGGAAAATGTAAAATAATGATTTAGCCTGTGACACTTGCACCACTTAAATAACAGCTTCCTTCACCGTCAACTGTTGTCTGTCTGTCTGTCTACTCTGTTCTGTTGTCATTTAATGTACGTTTAGAAGATGCCACCGCAAACCAAAAAGTATGCGTTCCCTCTCTCAACGGTCAATCGAATTTGTTGATGACAGACAATTCATGCCACTCAAAATGAATGACATTGATTTACGACTCAGCGTGTGCGTCTCAAATTTGTGGGTTGTCTGGTCAGTGTGTCACAGTCTGATAACTAATCCTCTATCGATCACAATAGAATCGACGCAGCGGCTGGTTTCGTTTACTTCCCTTCCACGTGATACACAATAGAATTCAATGCTTAACTCTCTTCGATCTCTTCAACGGCAAGAAAGCCGGCTTCATTTCTAATCAAGAGGACAAACAATTGGACTGTATACTCCATCAAAATTTCATTTTCTTTCTATTAAAGATCATTGAATATGATATCAAATGTGTGTCCTGGTATGTATGTATGTACGTACGTATATAAATAAATTAATAGTTGGTTAGGTACTGCTAAACTCTATTGCATTCATGTGAAATCAAATTTCCTTTCATTATTTGGATTTGTTACCTAAAATAGAGAAAAGGGTTCACATAATAATAATTTAAAAATATTTATTTATTTTAAAATTCGATTTGGATTGTCACCCGCTGGCTGTAATTGGAAACACAGCCAATGGCATGGTCATGCGTCGTGGCAATCTGCAGACACGCGCAAGAAAAAGATTCCACAAGCGCGATTGCGTATCGAACGTAGTCAACTCCTCGGATCTATAAAATTATTAAAGCCAATTTAAAATAAAAAACAATTATAGAGACATCAAAGTCCAGTACAGATTACAGAACAGAGGCATCTTCTTCTTTTCTTCTCTTCACTCCTCTCCTCTTCTTTTGGACCCACTCATTTGGTTGTGTCTTCATGCCTTTATTAGATATCTCTGATGCATTATATATATATATTATATATATATATATATATATTTTCCATTTGTTCGGCAGTACAATTTTTAAATAGCCGTATTTATTTATATCTTCCCCAATTCTTTGACCCTTCCGTCTTTTTCTCTAATTCTGAGTTTCCTAAGTTCAATTCTACACCGTACATCTATGACTGCAAGCTCATCATTTTTCAGGCAGTCCCATAACATTTTCTTGTTGTTTTCAACTGAAAATGAGTAAGAACCCAGAAAAGAGAGACTGAGAAGCATATGGGAGCAATTTGATTTCATAAGTTTAAGTGCTCTGTTACTTTATTTCGCTTTGGCAACGGGGCTGTTACCTCTTCTTTAAGGGCTCATTTTAAAAATGTTGCTTACTAATTTCGAATATGTAATGGAAACCATTTGCATTTTCTTAATCTGTTCAAAGATGCTAAAGCTAAATTCTTTTTTTTTCACTCTCTTTTGTTTGATTCTTTCGTAAGCTCTTGATAGTTATCAATTATAAGGTAAGATAACCAAATTTCTTATTGTGGGTCGGGTCTGTAATGCTGATATAACTAATTTAATAATGATGACTTCTGATCTGTATATGTTTCTTCTTTAACTGATATTGACTTTAAAGACGTATGATGCAGATTTAAAGTAGTCACATGTTTGACCTACCATTTTGTGCTAAAAAGGCGGGATGGATACTTGTTGGGGATTCCTGTCCAAGTTGAGCTCGCCTTTTCTGTTGACATGATTCCTGGTGCGAGCAGCCATAGTTGGATTTTTGTAGCTTCATTGTTTCCATTTCTTGCCTGGTATATTTTAGTTGATTTTGTGGTACACTTTATCTCTACACACAGTTGATTTTTGGCTGGCTTCGTTTAGAAACCTTTGGCCTTTTTGGACTGCAGATCAAATCCTTTAGTTGAAGCCACGGCGATTCTTTCGAAACAGCATCATGGGTTACAATAATTCAAGATCTGTTAGGTCGGTCTCTTCCATCATTTTTCAACTTTTGTCATGTTCCTGTATAGTTTTAATTTGAATGCGCGTTTATGTTAAATTTAACGTGTGCATATAAGTTTTCAGATTTCAGGACGATCTTGAATTGTCAAAGCTCCCAGCAATTAATGGAGATGGTGCGATTAAGCTTCAATACAAGATTGATCGAAAACAATTGCCAGAGACCAGCATGAAGGAGGCTTCCTCGAATTATGGAAAATCCTTGAAAGCCAAAGTACTATCAAGAGTCTTTTCTGAGGACTACGAGAGAGTGAAGAGAAGAATATTGGATCCTCGAGGACCAACAATTCGACGATGGAATAAGATGTTTTTAGTAGCATGCTTAGTTTCTTTGTTTGTGGATCCTCTGTTTTTCTACTTGCCAGTAGTTAAAAATGAAGTATGCATAGATATAGGGATTTCCCTGGAAGTGATTCTCACTATTATTAGATCACTGGCTGATGCGTTTTACATAATTCAGATATATATTCGATTTCGTACAGCTTATGTTGCGCCTTCTTCTCGTGTTTTTGGGAGAGGTGAGCTTGTTATTGATTCTTCAAAGATTTCTTTAAGGTACCTCAAAAAAGGCTTCTGGATTGACTTCATTGCTGCCCTGCCCCTTCCTCAGGTTTGTCACGTCAGAACTCTATTTTTGGTGTCTCCACAGCATGATATTGTTTGAAGATATTAATTTTTGGGACTCATTTGTTCTCATGTTAATTTCAGGTTTTGATTTGGTTTATTATCCCCAATCTTAGGGGCTCAACAATGACAAACACGAAGAATGTCCTTCGATTCATCATCATTTTTCAGTACCTTCCCAGACTATTTCTTATATTTCCACTGTCACAACAAATTGTTAAGGCCACTGGCGTTGTGACACAGACAGCCTGGGCAGGGGCTGCTTATAACCTTATTCTCTACATGTTGGCAAGCCATGTAAGTATCAAAAAACTCATTTATCTAGTTGTTAAATGAACCAACGATTAGATAGCAAAGGATTTCATTGAGTGTCACATATTTATTCTTCTTTCTGACAATCTGAAGAAAATATATCCACGGAAGTAAGATGTTGCAGTTTGCATTTATTATTGATATCTAAAATTTCTTTCTTTTTCAAAGTTGACATTAAATTTGGTGTGGTTATTACTCTCTTTCAAAAAGGTTTTAGGAGCTTGCTGGTACCTTCTTTCAGTCGAACGGCAAGAAGCATGCTGGAGAAGTGTCTGCGATGATGAGAAGCCATCATGTCAATATGGATACTTTGACTGCCAAAGGGTTGAAGACCCTGGCAGGGAGTCCTGGTTCAAGTTCAGCAATATCACAAACCTTTGCGATCCAGACAGCAGCTTCTATCAGTTTGGTATTTATGGTGATGCATTGACTTTTGATGTCACAACAGCATCTTTCTTCAATAAATTTTTTTACTGTCTTTGGTGGGGCTTGAAGAATCTGAGGTAAGTTAGTTTCAAGAACTCATCCCATTTTTTAACACAAAAGTTCATCACCTTGTGTTTCCTTGTAACATTTTTATTGTGGACATAGAGAAAAGGAATTTTTAAGCATGTCCATTTATTTCTTATGGTGAGTAAATCTTTTTAGATTTATCTTGCTTTTTTGTTATCCAAAATGAATGGATGGGTATTTTTCTTCAGATGCTAGGAAACTGTGGCTTTTAACTTTTCTATCTTGAGGTAAGCCCGGCAAGAAAATGTTATGGCTCTCTTTAGCTGTAGGAAAAGTGATAAATTTCATTTAAAAAACTACCTGCAAATCAAATAGAGACTGTCTTTTTCTTGGCAGCCAATGAAGCATAATGTTGTTTGTTGGAAGCTTAGTAGTTGCAGTGATAGAAGTGAAGCCTTTCTAGGTCTTGAACACAACTCGACATTATTGTTATGACTGGAATGCCTAATGTAGATTCTAATGTTCTCTTTCACCAAATATGTGCAGTTCTCTAGGACAAGATCTGGCCACAAGCACTTATGTTGGAGAAATAATTTTTGCCATCATTTTTGCAACTTTGGGACTAGTTCTCTTTGCATTGCTTATCGGTAATATGCAAGTAAGCATTTCAAATAATGTCTCTTAACCTATGACTCTTTGCTGTCATCAAAGCTTTAAGCATGTTGTTACTTTGGAGAAGTCAAATGAAGCATGTTTTAGATAATGCCTCAAGAAAATGTTTGAGACTATGTCTTAAGGCTGAACTTATGTCCAGTGCATCAAATTATGAGGTGGAAAGCATAAATTTATATTTAAAGTGTCATAGCTCTTGTTCACACTTTCCTTCTGAGAAAAAGACCCTCAATATGCAATTCAATTAAACTCATCTAGTGCCTGATCTTTTGAAGTTTCCCAGTCATGTGATTGCAATTGCTTCACTAGTTTATTTCAGCTTAGTTTATAATTATGATCGTTCATTTCACTGGTAGACATACCTCCAGTCAACAACTGTGAGACTAGAAGAATGGAGAATCAAGAGAACTGATACAGAACAATGGATGCATCACAGGCAGCTAACTCCAGAACTAAGGCAGTCCGTTAGAAAATATGATCAATATAAGTGGGTAGCCACCAGAGGAGTGGATGAAGAAACTCTTCTGAAGGGGCTTCCCATGGATCTTAGGAGAGACATTAAACGCCATCTCTGCCTTGATCTAGTCCGACGAGTAAGTCAACGCTTCATTTACTTTTTCTCATTCTTAGCTCCCGATGAAATTTCATAGCCCAGTTCCAGAATTTGGCTTCAATAACTTGGTAAGATGCTTGCAAATGAGATTGATGACTCAGTCACACAGGTTATAATTTTATGTTTTGTGACTATACCAGGCAATTTGATATGTAGTATTGTGATATAATAAACAGGTGCCGTTGTTTGATCAAATGGATGAGAGGATGCTTGATGCCATATGTGAGAGGCTTAAGCCTGCCTTATGCACTGAAGGCACATTTCTTGTGCGTGAAGGTGACCCCGTCAATGAAATGTTCTTCATAATCCGAGGCCATCTTGATTCTTACACCACTAATGGTGGCCGCACTGGATTTTTCAATTCATGCCATATTGGCCCAGGTGACTTCTGCGGTGAAGAATTGCTGACATGGGCTTTGGACCCTCGTCCAAGTATCATTCTTCCATCATCCACTCGCTCAGTCAAATCCATTTCTGAAGTTGAGGCATTTGCTCTCAGAGCAGATGACCTGAAGTTTGTAGCCTCACAGTTTAGAAGATTGCATAGTAAACAACTTAGACACAAGTTCAGATTCTATTCACACCAATGGAGAACATGGGCTGCATGCTTCATACAAGCTGCTTGGCGCCGGCATAAAAAACGGAAAGAAGCAGCTGAACTAAGGACTAAAGAGAACATTGCTGTCGAGCCTGAATCTCCCCCGCCTGCTTTAGGCTTATCTGTGTATGCAGCAAGGTTGGCCGAAAGCACTAGAAGGGCCAACAAACATACTGGGTCAGATTCTGGCGTCGTTAGCTCATTGCAGAAACCAGAAGAGCCAGATTTTTCTGTAGATGAGGAATGAATGTTGAGACACATAGGTTCGGAATATAGGCATTGGTGACATTGATCATGCATGTACATTTTTCAAAGACTAAAAACAGGTGGGTGGGGAGTGGAGCTCATAATTTATTATTTATTGATGTACATTTGAGGTTGTAGTTGGGAAATATCGTTACATAGGTGAAGACATGCCATCTCTATTCTTTGTAGCACAAATGATGGTAGCGGAGAAAGCAAAAGAAAAATGCTAAAAAGGTAATATATTGTGAAAATCAGTATCATATTTTGTTATCAAGATCTGAAGCCAAAGCAACTTTCAGTTTTGCGAAGTGCCTCCATGCTTTGCTCTTGTTGCATTTCATCTATCATCAAGCACACTGCTGGTTCAAGAAGTTGTAAATCCAGGTGTTAATTTACTGCAGGCCATTTGACTCTCTCTGCCTCTAGATTAGGAATTTGTGTGGTTTTATTGGGCTTGTAATGATCCAGATTGATGCCCAGTGGCTAGCCTGCAAAGATTTCGGAAGCAAATGAAGATGCAACCGAACTTCACTTTCGCGGGGCCTAGATTCTCAAAGAAAAGAACTAAAGGTAAAAGCGATTTGTCAAAATGTAATGTCATTTGCAAAAGCATGAGCAGAGGAAAAGCATGTAGGGAAGACATGAAGATGAAATCATCTGAAAATGGTACTCATTGAACTCAACTAACAAACATCATGTGCCGTGCCATGCATAAAGTCAAGACACTTTAACAAAAGCTATACCAATTACCAGGATTATTTATAACTACTTTAGTTTCATTTAATTGACAATTTGTAGCATTGGGAACATATTAATTTGTAAAAGCGAAATTTAGAAGGAAAAAAGAAAAAGGTGATCATTAACAAGCTTTCGAAGGGTGCAAACTTTGACCGAGTGTCTGCGTGCCCTTTGTTAAAGACACGAAAATTGTGAATACAGCAATTAAATCAGCTTTTGGTTATCATCTGCAGGAGACTAACATAATAGAGCATTAAGCGATTGCTTTGGGTTACAACAAAACAACGAGTGAAGGCAGTAATTTCTTTTCCAAGCAAACGCGGTGAAAAGCAAGCTGAGGAATCCCTTCCCCCACCCCCCCCCCAAAAAAAAAGCCTTTTAATTAGAAGATATGCAAACATAGCACACTGTACTAGACATTTGGGCGACTTCAAATAGTAATAATAATAATAATTAAAAAGAGAAATAATGCAAAACATTGTGGTGAGAGAGAAAAACTTTCACCAGGTCTTTCATTCTTTTATGGGGGTATAAGGAAATGCAATACAGAAATGCCAAGAGACACATTGATAGGATGTCTAAAAGAGAAACAATACAAGCGAAAGGGAAACAAACTTGGGCCCCAAATATTTGGTCAGAGTCCAACATTCTTGTTCCACAACACCAACCCCCTATATTTCACTGACAATATTCTTGTACATCCATTGGCACTGGTCAAAATGCATTTAACCATTTTTTTAATGCGGGCTTAGTCATTGGCTATGGACCCACTTTGACTGCTGGCCTGGTTGAGGTTTTTTTTTGTAACTAGATTAATTTTTTTTTCAAAAAATAAGAAAATTGATTAGAGCGTGTAGCTTTTAGGTGAAAAGTAAGAGGTGCCTCAACCTTTTAACTGAAATTCCAAAGTGAAAGAGACTAGAAATTAAGAATTCCAATAAAACAACAGCTAAAGCAAGGAACAATCATATTAAACGGAAGTACTCTTGATTTCTATGTACCTTATGGGTCATTTTGGTGTTCTTTAGTGTAATTTAAATATTAATGTACATATTGAATAAGACAATCGAGTTGAGTTGAGAAAGCCAAATTCAATGGAAACAAATCTCTCAAACAAACCCTTTAATTATGTCATTGACCATTGGCAAATTAGTTGCCCAACAATGAGGGAAGTATTACACAACTCGAATGAAATTCAATTTAAATACATGGGAGTTGATGACCTCCTTTACCCTCCTATAATTAAGAAATTATGTCCCTAATCCAAACTAAATTACACTACCCTTCAGATTTTACTCGGGGGAAAAAGTTGACCGGTGAAGCTACCTGTCAATTGAATTAAGAACCTCTTGGCGAAAACAAAAAAGAAAACTAAAAGATAGTAAATGTTCCTTAATCACCTTAAAAGTTTGGCAACTACTTGCGGCTTCTCCTGAGGTTTCCAATGATAAATAATTCCTTCAAATAGCTTCTCTATGAAAGCAATAGTGCTTGTTTTAAAAAATAGTAGTGTTCTTTAAAGTGGACAACCCACAAAACATTTTGGCAACAAATACATATGGGATTTTGACTCAACTAAATGCAGGTAGCTCTCTAAGATAGGAATTAACTTTTCTGCAGTTTATTTGTGGAATCCACAAGAAATGGTGAGTCTATAGGACTGCACTTAAGAAATTCAGTCATAAAGACATTCAAAATTTTCCATCATTTTGTCAAAGACATACTCAGAAAAGTTTCTTTAGCCTATCATGCAAAGAAAGCCATGAAAATGGCAAATTTGACACTAAGGATGATAATAATAATTGCTAAACTCAGATGGACAACATGATTGGACAAGTTCCATGATAATTATCTCCTAATTCTTAATTTTTAACTGCCATATGTGCAATTATTGATATTTTCTATTGAAGAACGCACAAAATCAAACCCACAAAAGTTCTCTTCGATCTCATCATTGCAGAAGCCCCACATTGGCTCATGCTATCATGTGGCAAATATAGCAAAGTCCAACATGATCAAAGTCGAAATGTTACTAGCTTAATTAGAGCCATAATCATGGTGATCAGTTGGCCCAAATCCACATTTTTCATTGGTAGCTAGACTTAATTATAACCTTAGTTAATCGAGATCTAACTTTTTCAAAATTCTTGGGTTGAAAACGTCAACATTGATATAGCTGATGATCATTTGCATACAGTTGAGTTTTTGACTACAACATTAATTAGTACTGCAGCTACAGTTCAGATCGCTGTTTGAATAATCTGAGTTGATTGCTAGTGTCAAGAATTCTAACCCCCCCGCCCATTTTCTTCGACTTCTCGATACTCAAATAAAGTAATATTCTCATTGTGAAACGTCAAAATGCCATCTTTAACCATGGAGCTGGAGCTGAAGTAATCATGCATGTGAAAGTTAAAGAAGCATATTTGAATGTATAGAATTAATTAATACTCTCGCCAATGAAAACATTTGAAGGCGCGAATCCCATTACAAGTTAGCCATTTGCCAGCTTTATGATATTGTCTCCTAAACTACTAGTAAATTAGGTATATTAATGCAATGCATGTGAGCATGCATGGATCTAGTCTATTACATTAGGGTTTGTTTGTTAGTTATACATATTGATAATATATACATATAATGACGGGAGGTAAATTATAGATGATTTTGGTGAAGGTATATTCTAATTTACAAATGATTTTGATGAAGGTATATTCTGATTATCAGTTCAATTTTATTGGGATATTTAAGTCAAGGGTAGTTAGTTAATTTTTGATTAAATATAAGCAAGAACAAAGTGCAAGGAAGCAGGAGACAACTCTTCCAAGGTTTAGGGAAGCAGTTCTCACTTTCTTGATTACTTATGCCTCATCTCTTCTTCTCTCTTTAAATCAAATTGCATTTATTCTAAAATTGTTTGTGATTACATTTATTCATACTACATTCTAATTAATAAAATATTTATATTTATTATTCTCTCTGATATTTGTATTTAATATTTAATTATTATTATTATAAAAAAATTGTCTTCAATTTGATTTGAGTGTAATTTAAATTTCAAATCTTTTATATTACTTTAGAATAATTTTACAAGTAAAATTAGTTAGTTAGTTCCGTCTTTTCACAATATGTAGATTTAAAAGAAAAATTAGTAATTGCTATCTCCCAAGGATTTGGACTAATACATTGTCCCTGCATTTTAGAAAACCTCCCAAGATCTCCCTATTATTACCTTGGATGCCAATTAAGCTCCCTCCCCCCCCTCTCTCTTCTAAAAAAGGGGCCATATAATAGCAGCCCTTGTAATAATATGATTGATTTTTATCGATTGAATAGTGACACAAGATAATTAATCATTTTATATATTATAACATTTGTTTTTTGATTGATGAATATTATGCCATTTTTATGGTACAAAATGAGATAAGCATGCACAAGAAAAATACGTACAACAAAAAAACAGAGGTTTTTTTTTAAATCAATCATTCAATAAAAAAGAAATGGAAATTTGAAAAAAAAATTGATAGTAAGTTAAAAAATAATAAATTTTATTAACAAATTTTTAAAGTAGATAATTCCATAAATATATAATCAAACAATATACATGTCCATTTTGATCACGGCATTTGCTTACCATAGTTCTATAAGTTTTAGTTTTTATTAGACGTGCACGTAAAATTCTAAATTTATCACTTTGAAAGCTTTTTAAACCCACGAAATGACTATGTATCTACGATAAAATTTTTTATCGAATATTTAAATTAGAAGTATTCAATCTTATCCTAAACATGCTAGTAGCTAGCTAGGGTTTGAAATTATGGATATTGTTGTTTGTTTTACACATGGAATTAACATTTGAATTTCAAAGTTTGGATTTTTTTTAGTATCTAAAATTTGAATTAAGAGTTTATATTTGATATCTAAACTAGAATTTGTATTGAATTAGCACTAAATTCAATACTTATTTTAAATACAATTGAAACGTTTTGTGGAACGCCTTGGTATAGTGATATTCAAATGACGTATGCAGTTTCCCTTCCTACTCCTCTTTTTTTTGCAAATAAAAAAATTATTTCATTTACTTGGACACAATTATTAATTAGCTTAAGCATTGGTTTGATGTTGAAATAGAAGAACGTGACGAGGCATGAGAAAATGAAATGACATTCATTCTTTATGTGGACAAATTACAAGTCGGTGATCTCATTCTTACTTTTTATTACATAACAAAACAATAGCTTTAATTCAATCTGTTTGTCAAAAGTTGAAAACCAGCATACCCTTCTTTATTGGTTTAACGCTGCTGTTAATTATTCCTTTTGAGCAATTGTTGACTCTTCCCTTCGCTTCCCAGACACTGATTTGTTTTACAAGGACATGCGTACAAATTATTGTCCCTGAATTAATTTCTTAGTTTAATATCAACACCAACTTCTAGTAAAGTAAATTAATCTTTCTGTTCTTCGAATTCTGTAAGTTGTTCGAATTACTACATTCTGTTTCTAGATTCGTTAAGCAATTGATGAGCTACCTACCTACGTACCGGCTATATAATTATTGTGATTACTTTTAATGATTAAATTGTTTAATTAAAGTGTGGATTCATGTTTAAACAATGTATATATAAATGTCTTCTTTATTAAACAGCAATCAATTGATTCATTTATTAATTCAACAAAAGCATCTGCCGACCGATAATTCTAACAAAGCATGCTCATGCATGGCAACCATTTGTGTGCATGAAGGCATCATTTATGCACGAACAGTAGGACTTTAGGTTCCAGAATTTGAACAACATATCAATTGTACATGATGGGTGTCTACCATTTTGAAAGAATTGTATGCGAGTCAAGAAAGCAACAAGCAGCATGCATGATTCCAGAAGTACCTTTGAATGGCGGTGTGAGAAAAGCCAAACCCAGCATTTGGGAATAAAAATTAATGAAAAGCATGGACTTGCTTGATCCATAAAACTTTTTTTTTAAGAAAAGCACTTCTTAATTACTAGAAATATTTCAATAGGCTTACATTAAATTAAAGTAAAAAACTTAATTATTAAAAAAATTAAATGATTTAAATATTATAAATAATATATATATTTTTTTAAAAAATGAGACGAAAACATATAAAGATCAAGTTAATTAATAGATGTGATAAATGTGTATAATTTAAGTAGCATTTGAACTATTTATGAAAGATATATGTATGAAGTAGATTTTTTTTATGAATGCCATTCATTCTTGTTAAAATTTAATATAAAATTGTTAAATTTTCTGCACAAATTTACATATATATAAAATAACAATAATAAAAAATGAGATTGTCAAATTTATTCGGTCCATTTAGTAAATTTTCTAGTTAGATTTGTTTAATAATTAGTTTTGAGAATAATGAGAAATATTGTAATGATCATAAATAATAAAAATAGATATACAAAAGAAAAAGAAGTGACGGCTCTTTTAAAAAGGGGAAGAAACAATTAAATTGGGAGATGTTCCTCAGAATAGAGACAAGACATGATCCAAGGAGCCGTAAGTGTTTTGTTGGTGGTCATGAAAACTAGTTATAGGCTTATAGCTAAGGCACAATTAAACCACCAAAGAGTTATCACAAACATTGTTAAGTGCGTGCCTGGGGAGAATGAAATATTATAGTGGTAAGTGGGGACGTATCATCTCAGTTCTATCTGAGTAGGAATTCCACTCAGATTTTAAAGTGGAAACTCGATCATATTATTACTACTTGATGGTATTATATTATATTATTAATTAATGCAACATTTTCATATTCATTCATTCCAAATTGTCGGGCTAAGGAAAGTTGAACGATCCTTCCTTCCACGAAATATCATAGATAACTATATAATTAATTTATTCTAATTAAAGGATAAGGCTATTAATTAAAATAATGCTAAGCAAGCCATGTTTGACTAATTAATTTAGCATTTCATTCACCTTTAACGGCTTGGAGTTGCACGAAGCATCTCGTGGTTCTCAAACTGCTGTAAGAAAACCCACAAAAAGTTTATAAATTCACTGGAGCATAGGAATAATAATTAACCAATCTGTTGCTGCAGGTTTGGCTGAGTCAGAAGCTGAAAATTAAGAAAAAATTTATCTCCCTGGAAAATAAAAGAGAGGACGGCATTAATTGCCTGCATCTGGCCAGTACAAATTAACTAGTGCTATATCTATGAAAATGAAATCTAATCTAAAACAGTTCTTACTTATCTTCTGAGCAGTCGATTGATGTATACGGTTGTATAACCACAGAATTAATATGTTTGTTACCGTTTTTAGGTGGGGCAAAAGGAATTCTCACACGTGGGGGTCGTTTTAGTTCAATCACGTAATGCAAATCTAATTATTAATTTTCCTTTGGTGATCGAACTTGGCGTGAAAGAAAGCCCAGGTAGACCCGTCTTTTCCAATTTGGAGAAGCCAATTTTGCCACGGTTTTGTGTACGTAGGTGTCGTTCTTGTGACTGAAAATTGACAAATAAAGACCGAAAACAACACAATACATATATTTAGTTTGTTCATGGTTTTATTTCTATTGAGGATACGATTAGCAAAATAAATAGTTAATAAATGATGTTTTATTAGACAGTATTGTTTATAACTGTTGTGTTTTTACTGTATTTTCAAACAAAATTACTAAAACATCATTTCTAACATTTCAAACCTAACAATTCGAAAATTTTATTACTTCTACTTTTGCTTAACTAGTGATCATTATTAAAAAGTTAATCTATGTTCAGATTTGGTGGATCGGACGAAATTTACAGAAGGAATTTGAAATATACAAGGAAATTACTTACGAAAGAGGATAAGTAGCAGTGAACATGCATGCATGTCTTACAATATTCAGATGATCGGCCGGCCCCCAAGGACAATAGTAAATTAATTAAATGTTATTTTCATCGCATGTGTATTACGATCGATTGTATTGTCGACATCTAGAAAGAGGTGTATAATGGTATGTGATTTGCATTCTTTCGCAAAACGGGTTGGTTTAGACCAAGTGATAAACAATCAAGAGTTTCCCCAATAATACGTTTTGTTATTATCACAAAATAATTCAACGAATCAAGCGCGAAGCCGCTGCGATGTGAGCTTACTAGCTGATCGATTCCTGTCTCCACAGCTTTCTTCCCAAATGTGTTTACAGAAATTCTATTTTAGTATATCTTATTTATAATTTCCTTCAATGCCAACTTCATTAGACATATTAAATAGGGGGAAAGTAAACAAGAGAACTAACTAAAGAGGTTAATAAATTATTTGCGTAAGGATGCGATTTTTTTGTGGTTCTTTTTGAAATGGGTAAATGCCAAAAACGAATGTTATGTCAAATGTATGAACAATTAAATTAAAACCTTTAATTAATCAAGCATTCCAGGCTAACTTTGTATTAACTTACAGTATAAGTGGACAATAACAAAGTTGAAAAACAATACATATATGCCCACGCACACACAAAACAAGGAAAAACCCTAATTTAACAGCATGCTTAGATACAAAAATTGCATTAAAAAAATTACTTTGAAAACTTGTACATGAATCATTAAAATTGAAGTTAAGATTATGTATAATACGTACTGTTATGCTTTTACTTATAATTTGAACGTATAGTAATTGTATCTATATTTGTAACTTAAAGGCCACATTATCTCAAATATTTTAGGCTACAGAGAAAAAAAAATGTGGTTAGAAATAAGGTGCAGGAGCAGTAGCAGGAACAGGAGTGGGGTAGGAGACAGGTTCGTTTGGTCCAGCAGAGACTGGTGAAATGGCGAGAGTATGTATGTTTTCGCAATAAAAACAATAAAAATAAAATGTTTCCTATTGATAGAACAAGTTTGTCTGCGAAGGGAGGGTTGTTGAGATGGGTCGTGGGGCATGGCATTAACGAAACCTCTTCTCTTTCCTTCATGTAATCAACCTGTTCTCTGACCCTATACATACAATCAATAATTCAATAATATATATATACACACACACACCATCAGAGTTTATTCATTTTTGTTTTTATCTTATTTATATAATATGACATCCACCATTCCCCTTCCCATTCCTTTCTCCATACACTGCCATGCACCATAAATTACACAACCTAAATCATTTTTGTACAAAGTATTTAGATCATATACATACATACATACATATATATATATATATATATATAACACATTCATAAACCTAAATTTTAGTTTGTACATGGAGCAAATAGGATTTATATTGGTGAAAATAATGTGAAATAAATAATAAATCTAAATATGACAAGGTATGAATAAGAAAATAGGGATGTGGGTTACTAAAGACTAATTTTTAATTCATTTTATTCAAACATAACCCTAAATTTTTTATATTGAAGTAAATATTATAATCAATATTTATTTAAAGGATACTGATATATATATGCATACAGTCATAAATGAACTTATGTATATTGCGTGTATAATCAAGTCAATCATAACTTAAAGGTGTCAACTAAATTTAAATGAACTTGCTATAATAATCAAACTCAATACATTTGAAATTTTCAGCAAGGGCAGTTGCAAAAACACAATATGTCTAGCTTGTATCGGCATAAAATTATGGAAGAAACGGACAGAGAACTCTATATATGCCCAAGTCGTCCGATTTTGGCTCTAAAACCCTAGTTTATATTCAATAAGGCGAACACTTTTTTGCATATATAAATATGTGGGTGTGTAAAGGAGGTAAGGTAACAACACGAGTCAAAAAGAGTAGGAGAAAAAGGAAATTTTTTGCACAAAATGGCTATTAATAAATGTGTGTGCGCGCGGGTGTGTGACTATTTTGATTGTGAAAGCCATATGGTATAATGCAAGCCTGTAAGCGCCCTATATATAAATGCGTGGATAGATTTTTGAAGCAAGTTGCATGCAATAGACTAAAATTATATTGTATTGAAGTGGAATGTCACATTACTAGAATGAATGGAAGAAGCATCTTTTTAACATTTAAGCAACAACCCACACATCTAGGTTTAGCAGCTGACTAAATCTCATCTTATTTTAGACAAAAGTCTTTTTTCAAAAAACAAATGATATATTTACATGCGCGTGGACGCACACATACTAGTTGGATAAAAAAATTAATATTTCTCCTAATAACTATATATGTCTACATCAAACATAAATGAATTCCCATTTCATAATAATTTTCTTTGCAAGTTCCTCACAAATACAATTCCACTCCTTAATTATTAGAATGTTCATCTCATCTATTACTCATCATTAAAATGCTAAACACTCTTTACTTTTGCCCCATTAACAACATCATCAATCACCACTAGCCATTCTTTTGATAATTTTCTTCCTTTTTTATTTTTTAGTTTTTTCTATCAAAATTATGCAACATAATTTGATGCCCTTATCCGAACTAAAACACCCATATCTTTCCTTTTTTGGTTTTTGTTTTTCTCATAGCAGATTATAATTAACTACTTGTCACATACATTAATTAAATTTATTTAGTTTAAACTAAATTTTAAAAACTATAGCTATTTTCTTTTTCTTTAAAGAGAAGAAAAGTATCATTTAATTACGAATTAAGGTGAAAGATTTAAAAAGTCAATAATGGGCATGTTTACGTCTTAGTCATTTGGATGGATAGTTGATGTAAGTTGTAAGAGAGAAAACAGAAGGCAAAATTTCAGCAGTGGGTTAGTCTAGCATATTAGCATTGGCATAAACGCAATGCTAAAGTAGAACCCAAACAGCACAACAGAAGATAGTAAAAGTTTTTATTTTTGTCCGTACATGTGTTGGATTGCTTAGAAGAAGAGCATGAGATTTAGATTTACTTGCGCCTGCCAAAATGACCTTGTTCTACCGTTATATATGCATAGCTCATGAACCCAACTCATTCTCAAACTTGTTGCCTCTCTCAGAATATTAGAAACAGAGAGAAAGAGGGGATTTTATTTTTGCTCATAATAGTTTCTTGTTTGAAAGAAAAAAAGAGAAGAAAAGAAAAGAAAATCATGGAGAGGGTAGAGGAAAAGGAAATCAATCTTTCCAAATTCAAGAGGATATGTGTTTTCTGTGGGAGTAGTCCTGGAAAGAAGAGCAGTTATAGAGATGCTGCTATTGACCTTGGCGCAGAACTTGTAATGGAATTCTTCTGCTCTGTTTCTCCTCTGTTTTAAACTTGCTTTATGTACGTTTGCTTTTGTAGTTTTGGTGTTGTTTTCTTTGTTTCTTCAAAATATTTTCTTCTACCCCACTTCTACTCCGCTTCAATTACTCTGTTTTTCTTTGTTTTGAGGGTTTTATAAAGTACAAGTCATGCCTTTTGATCTTGTTCCCCTCTTCTGCACTTCTATTTTTTGGTTGTTGCTTCTGTTTTTGTCGTTTTTGTGATTTATTTTGGTTTCTGTTTCTCCTCTTTCATTTCATAGTCCTGTTTGAGACTGTCAAATCGATTTTTTGATTGAGATTTCAATTCCAAGCTCTGTTATATATTGACTTTCTAATCATTATTATTTGTTTTTAGATCTAAGCGAAATAAATCAATGGCTTCTTTACATGAACAATCTCTTCTTCTATGTCAATACTTCCGAGTTATTCCTTGTAGTAGTATTATTCTTTTCATCTACTTTGTTCTCTTTCGATACATTTGGC
This sequence comes from Xylocarpus granatum, assembly GCA_019650275.1. Classification (NCBI taxonomy): domain Eukaryota; kingdom Viridiplantae; phylum Streptophyta; class Magnoliopsida; order Sapindales; family Meliaceae; genus Xylocarpus; species Xylocarpus granatum. The sequence goes on from BNST01000265.1 coordinate 172,145, forward strand.
ATACAAAGTTACATATGTAAAAGTTAAATGTGAAATTGACATTGACAATTTCTTACGTTTTTGTTCTCTCTGTCATTGCAAACTGTAGTTTGATAGGTACCAAGAGTTCATTATTTTTATTGTGCTTTATCCACTAAAGTCAGTTCGTCTCACTTAGCTAATATATTATCTCTATTCTTTTTTGCCATTTTTCCAAAGGTTGCAAGAAATATTGATCTTGTTTATGGAGGAGGGAGTGTTGGGTTGATGGGTTTGATTTCTCAAGCTGTTTATGATGGCGGCCGCCATGTCATTGGGTATGAAATATATGATCACATTTTCCCATTTTATGTTGGTTTCTTGAAATTTACTCAGCTCAGGACTAAATCAAATGAGCTTGTGGGCTACTTAACATATGATTCTTTGACATGGTGTTGAATTTAAATGTTGTTTATCTTAACTAATTTTTGTTGTATTATTATTTTCTACAGAGTTATTCCCAAGACACTGATGCCTAGGGAGGTATGTTTTATGCTGCTGCAATGCTTTAAGACATTCCATTATTGTAACAAATAGAAAAATGAAAATGACCATAAGACAAGAGAAAGAGAGAAATAAGCAGACCATATCTACTTCAGTATTTTCTGTCTCAAATGGGATTTGGTTATTTGGGTTCTCATGTTGTGATAGCTGCTTTTACATGAATTTCTACCTCACCTTTGTTATCTTCAAGTATCGATTTCACATTTGTCTCTATTGAGATCCATGCATATGCAGTTTCTAAGTGGGACGACTTCTTTGATTGGTTCTGATTTTCAAAATCATTTTCTTAAAAAAAATAAAAATTCTGATGAGCAACTTGATCTCCATCAATCCAACCAAGCATCTGGGTCTTCGCCATTTTGTCATCATCTCATAGTTTTATGTACCACAAGCAAGATTCCTATGATATGTCCCAATATTTTTCAGGTTTGCTTCTTCTTTTCTTTTTCTAGATATAATACCATAAATCAGGTTTGTAAATTATATCCGGTGTATTTATTTTCCTTCTCTTTCCTTGCTTTGCTCGCCATTATTGACCCGATTGAGCCCACCACCTCCGCTAACTCATCATTGCCTTTTCTGTGGAAAATTTTCACTCTTTCTCTCTCTTTTTAAAGTTTTAACTTGGTGTCTCTTCTCTGTGCATGTATGTGTTGGTATCCGTTTTGAGTTTCGACATTTTGCAGATAACTGGAGAAACGGTAGGGGAAGTAAAGCCAGTAGCCGATATGCACCAGAGGAAGGCAGAAATGGCTAGACACTCTGATGCTTTTATTGCCCTACCTGGTTGGTATTTGATCATCTAGCAAAAGTTCATGCTCAAACTCGTTTGCAAATTACGATAGAATATGCCATAACTGCCCTTGATTATTTTTTTCGACCAAACTTATGAAAATGACAAAATCACAAATACCCTTTAAATGACAAAGATATGGGCAGATGTGAAAAGGCAAGGCCCATTGTTGTAAGGAGAAACAACAACCCATCTCACATGACCAAAAAGATATATTTAATTGGGTAAGTGGTTATTTCTGCGGGGATGGGAAAACTGTTATTTCTGCATATTTTAACTGAGGTTGGTAGGAAAGAGCAATGTTACAAGAAGTAGACAAAGTGATAGCAACTACTCCCACCTTGAACAGTGACAAACAAAGCCGCCGACATGCTTGAAAATTCGGCTTTTGGTGAGCCGAACTTGTGTGGTTGATACGTATTTTACCTCTGGTAGTCCTGTAGCCGATTTTACATATCGTGCCTCATGTTTCACCCAATGAAGAAAATGAAACAAAAAGCTTTTCAAAACTCTCTTCTACCAAATAGTCCCTTGCCAGCAGTTGTCATCTTCGGATAACAACAGATGCTTTAAGAGAGAGCTTTTTCTCCCAGCTTCAAGGAATTTTAGAGAAAGTTTCAATCATGGAACTATAGTTGGGCTTTGTTAGTTTGGCCCAACAATCCAAAAGACATTTGGGTCAAACCCAAAAGATCAAGAAACGGAGCCCAAACTCCCATTTAAAAATTACCCAGACTTCGGTTGGATAGTTTGTCGTAAAAGTTTTTAAAATAACAGCTTTTATTTTTATTTTATTTTATTAAATTAATTATTTTCATAATTTATTTATTAAAAAATTATTAAAAAAAACATGTATTTGAACAGAAATAACATATAAACAAAAAATTAAAATTTAATATTTTGAATTATTTTTATTTAAATATTAATTTTTTATTTTAAAATTTTTAAATATTTTAAATTTGTTTTTTAATATTTTAAAAATTTTTGCTTATATTTAAACTATGAAAATATCTTTTGTTTAAAATTAGTATATTTGACTTATTTAATAAAATAAATATCAACATGATTATTTTGGTAAAACGAGATGCCAAAGTGCTTACTTTTAAAATGAGCCAGCCACACTTGATCCGGTCTTGAAGGGATATGCATTTATGCAATTACTACTAGCAACTTAACGCATTTTCTGTACATTCTTTAGCAAAATTTTTCATTCTGAATCTTTTTATTTCCGACCTTTTTTCAGAGACTATGCAGTAAAGAGGAAACCCATGTACTTAGCCACAAATTCTTATCTGATTTGATGAAAACTTGAATTTGATGTTTATGAAGGAGGTTATGGCACTCTTGAAGAGCTTCTGGAAGTGATAACTTGGGCTCAACTCGGCATCCACGACAAGCCGGTAACTTAATTCATTCCAAAATCAAATAAATGATGTCTTAAAGACGCACACACACATGCATGCATGCATGCATGCAGACTGAATTTTGAAATCTTTTTGATGAGTTTTGCAGGTGGGATTGCTGAATGTAGATGGATACTACAACTCATTGTTGTCATTCATTGACAAAGCAGTGGAGGAAGGATTCATTAGTCCCAGTGCCCGCCATATCATAGTGTCTGCACCTAATGCAAAAGAATTAATGAGGAATATGGAGGTAAATATAGTAACTTTATCAGAAAACTTTTCCTAGTCTTACTAATATTATTGAATTTTCTCAAAGTAACAACAATCCTGATAAAAAATTTTCTGTGCTCAGGAGTATTTTCCGCGGCATGAGAGAGTGGCTTCAAAGCTAAGTTGGGAAAATGAACAATTAGGCCACACCCCCAAATGTGATATCTCAAGGTGATCATATCATATCATATCATCATGGGGAGAGTACTGAAGCACATGATCAAGAAGACAACATTGCAATCAACAACTAATCTCAGATGACCAAAACATTCCTTAAATGGAATTTTTTTTGTGTAATCTTTTTCTTAATGTAAACTACAAAAAGTTGACCTCAAGAATTTCAAACTTCATGATTGATTTTTCGTTCAAGCAGATTAGGATTCTCTCAGCTATTTTATGCTCTGTTTGGTTGCCGAGAAACGCGAAAATAGAAGTGATCAGCTCTGCAGAAACTTAATTTCTTCGGTAATGAGTTGCTAAATTTATGGTTACAGTAATTTTCCATCATCTTCGTGGCAATAATCGACTGAGAGCTGAAATCTAAACTGAAACAAAATGGGTTTAAGAAGAAGACAAGAAATGTGTATTAATAAGTCTTCAATCTCTGTATCCTTGTGCAGATTGAATGTAACACCTTTATATCGTAAGCAATATTTTAGTGACATATTTATTTTATTAAATTATAAGATTTTATAGATTATTAATTAGGGTTAGACTTATTAAGTATTAAATGTTCATAATATAATTTTTATTATTTTATAAAATACTCAGAATTTAGAAAGTCTCAGCTTTAATTGGTATATATTTATGAGAATGATTCTTCTAATAAAATATACCCCTGTTTTAAAGAAAGCTAAGGATACTTGCAAAATGAGATTTGGAAATGGAAAGTAAGTCTAGAATGTCTTTTTATTTTTATGCTAGTGATGATAATTACAAGTATCAAATATTAAGGATGATAAGTTCCGTTGTAGAATCATTTAGTCCAGGTTTCATCTTTGTAGTCTCGAATTTGGCCGATTCATTATTGGTTTCAAATGTTTAGAGTCTAAACTAACCTATGAACTGAACCGAGTAGTCCACCCCAGCCAACCCTAAAAATTCCGACTGGAAAATTAAACAAGATTCAAAATTTGCGATTTGGCTGATTTACTTCTCATTTGGGTTGCTTTCTGCCTTTTTCTTCTCTGTTCGAAGAAATTTGCCAGTGTTGGATTCTAGTTATAAAAGAGACAGCGAAAAAGTAATTTCTGGTTTTCATTCACAATCACTCTCGAGGTCGAGAGCAGCGCCACCATTGATCATGTCAATCCTAAGATTTAGTTAATTTTTCTTGTATTTTTTTTATTTTTATTGTAAATATCTATTTGGGTCTATTTGCTTTGATGGAAAGATGCGGTTTTATAGGAAAGCTGCCAACTTTTTTGTATTAGGTTATATGGGTTTTGTTGCAGCAATTAGGTCCGATTAGGGTTACGGATATAATGATAATATGTGAATTCTAGTAAAATAAGTTATTGATTTATTTTGCCGTGGTGATAAATGTGATGTTTTTGTTACTAACAACATGAAAATCTTTGACCCGTGGGAGGTAGCTAGTTTCTTGCTTTTAGGCTTAATTCTGATGAATTCTTTGAAGGTACCCCTATAGTCATGTTATGGAAGTTTTAAAATTTTTATTTTCATGATATCAACAAATTTGTTAGTTTTTATAATGTTTAGATTACTCTTTATTATAAGAAAAAAAATCTAAAATAAATATTTTAAAAGATTTCTAAAAATTTAATGAATATTATTTGTGAAATTTTAATTTTTATTTAATAAATTAAATTTTTATTTACATGTTTTGATTTGTCATAGTCAGATTTTCATTTATATGTTCGTAATATAATGTTTAAACTTCTCTCTGTTACGAAAAAATTTCAATAAAAACTAATTTAAATATTTTTTAAAGAATAAAGAAGTACTCTAAAAAGGAAGATAAAAATTTTAAGATTTTTAACTCATTTTTTAAATTAAGTGTAAGCATGAATTGTTGATTTATACACTTGATAAAGATATTTTTATTTTAACAAATAAAAAATTAATTTATTTACTTAATTATAATCTATTATGATTTTTAAACATAAAGAAGGTTAATATGTGAGAAATTTATTTTGAATTGTATTACAATGTCCAAAATTTTGCTTGAGAATTGTAGCAAATATCGCGATTAAGACCTCTTGTTAGTAAGTTTAATGAGTTGTCTAAATGTTCACCAAAGTTTGTTTGTGGCTAAGAAATTTTAACAATTAAATTTTGAAGCATACCTTCTATTCTGTGTAATTTTGGGGCAAGCTCGAAACTGCAAGCAAAATAAGCAAGCAGCAACGTCTCGTCCCAGCTCACAGGCTAAACCTATCTATATACTAGGGTTGCGTGCAAAATATTAGGCATGTATCTGAAATCAATAGGAGCCCATGTGCTGGGTCATCGAAGCAAGCAGCAACCGCAGTTTATCAGGAACAATAACCAACAAACGCATGAAGATTAATTAAATTTTGTTTACACTACACTTAGTTTCTTGCTAATTAAATTTTTAATAGCATTAACTACAGATGGTTGAATTTAATTGATGCTCCATTTGGAAGGAGATGTAAGCTGATGTGCCGAGGGATTTTAATCCGACTTCTTATTATTATTCAGTTGACTAAATTTGAAATTCTGATGAGAGAAAGTTTAGTCAACTGCGAAGAAATATTTTCAGGAAATTTGGTCCTGAATCTTTGAATGATCTTTCTTTTTACATCTACGAGTTTTGTTTCCCAAGCAATAGAAGTTCATTCCGAATTTTCATATTATTTGTCACATATTACTCGGTGATTTATTATAATGTTAAATTAATAATGGAATATTAAATTAAAATAAAGGTAATAAGATTGCTAAGGTTTGCTTTTCGTACGGATGATCTAAATAAATTCCATCCCATTCAGCTGAGAAATTTACTGTATATATATATGACAGAACCCTGCAGTACGGACAACTGAAAATGTGACGATTGTTAGCACAAAACAACAACGAAAATTAATTCATTTAAAGATGATCACATGAAAAGCCAAATCGTAAACGGGCAGCGATTTCAACAAATTCCTGAAAGTTTGATAATTATAATCATGCCAACTATTTATTGTATAGTAATAATGGAAGAAAACCTGCACATGCAGACCCCTTAACTTGTGACTTGATCAATTCAATCACATTGTTTTCTTTAATGTTAGGTCATATAAAACTAGTATTTGACTGCATCTTGGCTTGGGTGGCATCCACTAGATCTGTTTACCAGCCTCGTCAGAATCTGCCACCGGGGCGGAGTCAAATCTGTCAAACCAACCACTTGCGGTCGATTCTGAGGATCATACTATTATGCCATCAATGTTGACTTTTGATAGGGGTGTAGGGTTTTGACGCAATTAACATGACTCCCTGTTTTACTCGTGACTTTTGAATTTAGTCATCGTTGGTTGGTCTGGTCCATGGAGAGAGAGGTTTAAATCAGTAAACTTCAAAATTGGGTTTACAATCATTCATTGCGATGAAGAAAATAATATGGACCCCCGTTAATGATTACGGCAATCTCCAAATTTTATAACAGAAGTTATCAGAACTATAATTACTCCTAATTAGTTAAAGCTGTCTGATAGTCAAACTTAACCTTGCCGACTCGCATTCTAGTAAAACAATTACCTGATCAAAATTAGACTGCGATTATGTAAGAACAACATCAACAATAACAAATTCATAAACCAAATAATTAGGTATTGAATCCTCACGGGCAATTGAGACAAAGAAACAAATTTTGGTGTGTTGAAGACTCTTTAGACAAGAATTATGTTTGAAACTGACGTGCTGTCTTACTGTCTTATATTATGCACCATGCTCATGAATCAAATTAGACTCTTTTGAAGTTTGGAATTTGACATTTGTATGAAATCTTCACTCTTTAACTTAATTAATTATGTCTTTACAAGTTGGATAGTTAATTAAGCACCGAAATTAATATGGCATGACTTGAAATCTTTTTCATCTTATTGTTATCCAAATTTTCTCTTAGAAATCACAAACATGGTGAAATTTAAGCATTGTCAATATTTTTAAAATTTTTTTTTATTGTCTTCGTGTTTTTTCCAATAAATATAATAATTTGACTCAAAATACTTTGGTTTACTACTTTTAATCCAAGATAACTTAACAAAGAACATCTAATTACAATAAATTAAGTGTTCATTTGAAAAGAGTTAAAAAATATTAAAATATATAAATTTTAATATATTTTAATATTTTATAAAAAATTATTAAATATTTAATATTATTTTAAAAGTATCTTCAATATTATTTTAATTAATATGTAAGCCGATTAATTTAAAAATTAGCTCTAGGGTTCATTACATTCCATAAATACTAGTGTAAAATTAACAGCCAAACACATAGATCAACATTTATATTTTTAGTTTAAAATTTTGAGTAGCATTAATTAGCTCTTCCACAGGAGCAATAAATTGCTAATCTTGTTATTATTAATTTATAAGAGTATGTAGCATATTATTTTCTTATTTCTTCATAAATTACTTTCCTTTTTTTGTCATTCTTTCCTCTTAGCTTCTGCAACGCTAATGGCAGCCCGCTCGTAAGATATTAAGACTATGACTTGCGAAGAAATTAAGTGTTCGCACTTCTTTTCGGATACTTATTTTTTTTTGGAATAAGTTACCAAACCCACTTGAAATCTTGAATAACCCCTTCTGCAAGCAAATTCATTCGTGGGTTTCTTGGTTACAACCCGTCTAAGTTCGGCAAAAAGCCATTAATTTTTGAAGTTTGCTGTGATGTTCACCTACGTATCTGCATACAAAGTCAAACCCAGCTACATAATTGTGTGTAATAACCATCTCTTTTATGCGATTATACTCAATCTTTTAAGCCTAAAGCAAACTTCTCTTCTCTGCAACTCAACGCGGCCTCTTGTTAGCCATTAATAACATTGTTGTGAATGCAAGCTGCTTAATTTTGCTTCATTTGTTGAAGCAGCAAAGGTTTCTCTTGTTTCCTCTATTTCTCTGGTTCATTCTCTTTAAGTACAAGGTAGTGCTTTTAATCGAGCTTATTGTATTTGTCTTTTCGTTTTGTTTAATGGTCTTCTTTCGTCTATATTATTTTTCTTTCACTGAACTTCTGCGGACTAATGCTCTTGATCGAGGGAATAGGGGTTTGACAATAAAGTTTTAAGATTATGTTTTCTATTATTACTATGTAATAACGGTGAGTTTTTTGGTAGCAAAAAAAAATGATTTTGGAAAAATCTAAGATTCAAAGACAGATTTGTTGTTGGCTTCTATTTCCAATATTATTATGCTTTTATATCTATAAACAAGCAAAGCATATGGGATGCATTAACAAGAGAGTGAAAATAGGGTGGGCCAAAAACGCCGGGTAGCCCTTTTCCGCGGCAGCAAAGCCGGCTTTAAAGTGGTGTATTAAGGGAGGTTAATGTATGAGACGCAGATAACGAAGGTAACGCGTAATTCAACAAATTGTTAAAATATTTACGCTTTATTAATATAAACGTTTAGCCCATGTGAGCTTTGGTGCATTTCTCACGGGGTGCTTCATCTTCACTTTATACAACTTTTCTTTTGTATATATATGTATATATATATAATGGAACAGGATCTGTAGCTCTTCAAACTTCAACACACACAGCAACTTCTCTCAAATCAATCCCTGGCTTTAACGAATCTGTTCCTTCATCTTTATTACAAAACTAGACCTCTTCGAACCCTTTTTCTTCCTTTTATTGACACGGGATTTTTGACCGAAAGAAAACGTTGATCCTTCTGCTTTTTTGAGTTGAGGCTTCTCGTTGGTATTTAGTTTTAATGCTTTGAGAGTTTCTTGTTTGGGATATCATCTTTTAAGCTTTATTTAATGACTTTATTTTTTCCAGCGAAATGATCATTTATTTGTGACTTTTTGTAGGTGCAACATTTTCTCTATCTATGAAATGGGATTAATTCGGAGTCCAAATATGACCAGTGAAGATTACCTGGAAGGGATGCTAAGTGATTATGTAGGAGGAACGACCAAGCTAAAAGCTCCCAAGAGTCCTCCAGCTCGGCTTGTAACGGCCCTCACTTGCCTGCAATTTGCCTTTGCAGTTTATGCAACAATCCTTCTTTACTACATGAGTCCGGCAGTGGATTTGCCAACCACACCGGACTTTACATGGGCTACAAGAATCGCTAAGAACTGGAGACAGATCATCATCACGCCCCATGTTTTGAATCACTACCAAGAAGCTGCTTCACTTGTTAAAGCTGAAATTCCACCAGTGACTCCATCAGAAGTTTGTGAGCATGAGAAAATTGATTTCTTGCAGAAGAAGTCAACTGATGCAGAAATGATCAAGTTGAAGACAGAGTTATGTCGAGAGATATTGGACTTCCAGAGCAAGTCTATCGGTACTGAGACTCTAAATGCGCTTATGGCAATGAAATCTAAGTGGGATCTTAGAGGTCCAAATAAACCAAAAGTGACAGTAATCTTAAACCATTTCAAGAGAAAAACGCTTTGTGCGCAACTTGATTCATTGCTTCAACAGACCCTTCCATTTCACCATGTTTGGGTACTTGCATTCGGAAGCCCAAATGAGCTCTCATTGAAGAGAATTGTAGATAGTTATAATGATTCGAGGATCAGCTTCATTAGTTCAAGCTATGATTTTAAATATTATGGGAGGTTTCAAATGGCTTTACAGACTGAGGCTGATCTTGTATATATCCTCGACGATGACATGATTCCAGGCAGGAAAATGTTACAGATTTTATCACATGTAGCAGGGACTGACAAGTATAGGAATTCTGTTTTGGGCAGCATTGGGAGGATTTTGCCTTTCAGGCAAAAAGATTTTACCTTCCCAAGCTATCGAAAATTTCGATCAAAGGAGGCAGGGCTATATTTACCTGACCCTGCTTATGATATCACAGTCAACAAAATTGTGCAGGTGGATTTTCTTTCCAGTTCATGGTTTTTATCTGCAGAGCTTGTCAAGACATTGTTTATCGAGACGCCATTGACCTTCATGACTGGAGAAGATCTTCATCTCAGGTACGTTTATTTCAGTAACAATTTTTAATTTTGATTATTTTCCCGGGCAGAATAGATTTTTTACAAGTTTATCAATTCATATTGATAGTACCATGGGTTTAAAAAACTTTTAAAATACAACACCAAGACTTTTCTTTGCTCTAATAATAAATTAAAAATAGGTTTATAAAAAGCAGTTATTTTAATTATTTTAACTTTATCAACATTGTGTAAACTTTAAGGGAGGCTATTTCAGATCTCATTAGCATTGTTTGGCAAAACAAAATGTAAAGTGTAGATTGAGTTGAAATTGATTCAGAGAGCATTTGAAGTATTGTATTTCCAATTAATCAGTATCAACATAATTAAACTTTTAGAGAAGAATCTTCCGAGTTAGAGCTTATTTCTATTAATAATTTGGTCGGGAGAAAAGATGGAAGGTGTTGCTATAATATTTTCCAAAGGGAAATGAGTGCCCTGCACCCTGTTTCCATTACTAAAATTTCTGTATTTCGAAATTTTTCTGTTCTAAATTGTTTACTTCACATTATACACATTTACTTTGGTAGAGGAAGTCCAAAAAGTTAGCTGGAATGAGAGCTCACTTTTTGAGATTCTCTGTAGCACTACGTGCCCACTATTGAGATATGGCTGCTGAGGAGAAGATTGATGGCTAACACTATTGAAGACTGCATCTTGATCTTGTTCTGATACAAACCATTTAAAGGACTGACTTATTAAATTTAAATGGAAAACTACTGCAAAATTAAGTATAATGATTACCAATTTTGCTGATGAAATTAAGAAAGAACAAGGAGCCATTGTCTTCTCGTTTTTGACTTCGCAACTTCGAAAGGATCAAGATGGATACTGTTTTGACTTTCTGTAGTGATTGGTTATCTGATTTTGAAATGCTAATTTCTGTATCTTCTGCAAATACTTGCAGCTATCAGCTACAGAAGTACAGAAATGCTGGGTCTTATGTACTTCCAGTTGATCCTAATGACAAGGAAACTTGGGGGGACAGTGAACACAGACTTGCGTATGTCTCGGAAACTACTGTAATCTTCAAAGACATTGTTCAAGTACGCGATGATCAATGGTGGAGAGCTCTTTCTACTGGTTATATAACTCAATGGGCTGCAATGTATCCTCAAAAAATTGATGCACTCTTCTATGCTCACTCTGTTGATGAAGTTGGTGCACTTTCACCTCTACTCGAAAAATTCAGGTCTACTGTTGGCAAGAAGGCCTACATTGTTGTCTCTGGAGGCAATTTTTGCCCATGTGAAGATGCTGCCAGTGCACTCAAATGGCCTAAGGTTGTTTGCAAAGAGAGAAGATTTAAGATTTTTGATTTGGCTATTGGAGCTCTTTCTGGTATATCAAACTCAGAGGTGTCTGTCGTACAAGCAGTATACTCTAGCATGAAAGGATTGATCAAAATTCACAATCCCAGTGTGGTAATCGCAGTGTCTGATATTGATCCTAATGTGAAGAAAGCTTTGAAGATGGCAACTGAAACCAAGTCAAATGGCACAACAATAGTTCTTTTACCAAGGCCTTCAATTTCAAAGGTTCTTTGGATGGCTGATCTAAGATCAACAACATTGCCAAGTAAGATTCCTAACTTTTCTAATCTTCAATTCTATTTTTGTTCGCACGGCACTAGAATAGGAGTAATTGTCTAGTTGAATTTTAGTAGTAATGAAGTACAACATTCAGTCAAGTTTTTCAAGCAGTAAAATCATCAGAATGATACAGGAACTATTAAATTTCGGTAAAGGGTCTTCTGCTAGCAAGAATGATACAGAAATTATAAAATGTTGCTGCGTGTCAAATTTTCTAATCTGCATAGTTATGTGTAAAGGTGTTGGAATCTGGCATGAAGGCATATTTTTTTTTGCGTGTGTTTATCCTTTTTTGGTCTAATCAAATAGTGGTAATTTTCTATTTTTAATGAACTCATGCATTTCTATATAGCTTAAAACAGAGTCCTTTTCAATGGATATTCAACTCAGCAACTAACTTTTATCTCTTCCTTTTATGAGAATAAATTTACTTAACAATTCGTTGAACGCAGATTGGAACAAAATGCAGATATCTGTCAACATAATTACCCAAAACCGTGTTCAATCCTTGACAAGGCTTCTCAAGTCTCTGAGCAATGCGTACTATCTTGGGGATGAGATTCCAATCAGCTTCAACATGGACAGTAAAGTGGATGAAGCAACTATAAAACTAGTAAGCTCTTTCGACTGGCCTCATGGCCCTAAAACTCTCAGAAGAAGAATCATCCAAGGTGGCCTAATTCGAGCGGTCAGCGAAAGTTGGTACCCTGCATCTGACGATGATTATGGTCTGCTAGTCGAAGATGACATCGAAGTCTCTCCATACTACTACTTATGGATCAAATATGCTCTCTTAGCATATCGCTATGATCCTCAAGTGTCACTCCCCGAGCTCTCTTCGATTTCTCTTTACACCCCTAGATTAGTTGAAGTGGTGAAAGAAAGGCCTAAATGGAATCCAACTGAATTTTTCCAGCACATTCATCCTAATACACCATATCTACACCAGCTTCCTTGCAGTTGGGGTGCACTTTTCTTCCCTAAGCAATGGAGAGAATTCTATGTTTATATGAACATGAGGTTTACTGAAGATGCTAAGGCAAACCCAGTTCAGATTCCGAAATCCAGAACAAATGGTTGGCAAGCTTCCTGGAAAAAATTTCTGATTGACATGATGTATCTAAGAGGCTACGTTAGTCTGTATCCAAACTTTCCAAACCAGGCAAGCTTTTCGACAAATCATATGGAACCAGGCGCTCATATAAGTGCAAAAGACAATGTTGTTAAGCATGACAAGACAGATTTTGAGGTACCATTGTTGCAAGATGATTTCAAAACCTTGTTGCCAAATGGGAAGTTTCCTCCAGCTTCGAAATTGCCGTCACTGAACCTGTTCAATCAGCCAGTTTCTCTAAAGGGTCTCAAGGCTGCTGGTGCTAAGCTGGGTCAAGATGTGCTAAAATGTGACAATGCCACGGAGATTGTTGCTGTTGATCATGGAACAGGTCTGCCACTGCGCTGCATGAAATTCTGAAAGAAGGAAAATTGATTATTAATTCTTTGTTTCTTTTGAAATAAATAGTGGGTAACTTTATTCTTTTTCTTAATTTCGTTGATACAAAATTTGTTGGGAGAGATTAAAATCAGCCGAGGAAAGACAAGAACAATTTGTCCGCGAGGAACTAGAGATTGGGATTATGTGAACCATTGTGGCTATCGGAAATTGTCTCCTAAGCAAAAAGGAAACAAGCAAATGTACGTTGCTCTCTTAAAATCTTAATTTGTGGGAATCATCTTCCGTCTCCTGTCTCTATCAACATAAAGTAAAGAGACATTTTTACCTATCTCTCATAAAATTTGATAAAATTATATAAGAATATAAAATTTTTCAAAACTTGTAAATGTTAATCTTTTAACATTAATGCTATTAAATTTGATAGCTGATTAACGGTGAAAGAAAATTGTCCGCATTACCCACCTAAGTTTGACAAAAAAAATGAAAACTTTACCTTTCCTATTGGTCGATGCTTTCTTCACCTCAAGAAGAAAGCCATTGTGAAAAACTATCCTTGAAAATCAATCCACTTTCGCACCCATTTCTAAATTTCTTGTCTAATATTATCATTTCAACAATTTTTAATTTTCTTGTCGAATCCTATCATTTAAGCAATTGATTTCTAACTAATCTACATCTACGAGATAGAAGAATGAAATTGGAGGAATTAAAAAAAAATAGTGTCTATTCCAATTATAGGTAATATACATGAAGAGAGAGAATAAAGTTAACAATAGTATATGGGTTTTCTAACAATGCATCCGAAATTTGCGAAACTTTTAACAAGTTTGTCACACATTTTTGCCTGCTACTATTGTTCCTCAATGACTACGAAACTCGTAAAAAGGGATTTCATTTTACATGGGAAAGTCCCACGTCAAGTTCATTCAAAGACTTACTAGGCAAATTAGGATTTCTCGAGTAATATGAAATCAACAAGTGATATTATTCTATCTAATAAGTCAAGCAATGGATTCGTCGAGAGACTTTTTCACATACGCTACAATCACTCGGAAATTTGTCTAGTAAGTCCTCGATGAACTCGTCAAAGGACTTTCCCATATACATTAAGATGCCTCAACGATTTAATCGTCGAGGAATGATTGCAGAGACCAAGTGTAACAATCTTGTTATAAGTTTACAAGTTTCTTATGCATTATCAAATACATAGCTTTGCCAATATTTTTTGCTCTAACAACAATTGAAATCAATTGTCATGAACATTCAAGAATGTTTAATAAAACCATACCAAATTTTGACTTTGTAACTCAACTTTACTCAAACCAATCACATCATACGTGGTCTAAGTTCATGTTTAAAGGATCTATAAATTTGATTCAAAGATTGAATTACAATGCTTTTTTTTTCTTTCTTTCTTTTGTTTTTCTGTTTCTCTATTTTGCCTAAAATAAACAAGGTGATAAATAAAATAAACTATTTTCTTTATGGGCAAAATCGCATGAAAGTTAGTTGTTTGACTAAAATTATAAAAAGGATAAAGACTAGGCTAATATTATGAATAGACTTTAAAAATATGCTGTTTAGGTGTAAAACCCTTGATCAATGCTCCATGTTATTGGATGCAATATTTGCGTATGAATGTTAAAATTATGACGCTTGTTTATATGCATGTTTGCCTTCCTTGTTTCTTAGCTTGTTATATCATTTTACTGTCTTAAATTTCATGAAAAATTGGTTCTTTAAGAGATTATCATGCTTGGATCCTGCATTATCATGGTTAGGCATCATATGTAATGTTAGAAATTTCTAAGTTGGCTCATTCATGTCTAAAATATTTATAACTAGCATTTAATAGAAGTTTTGTGCCTAACTGGTGCTCGAATAGATGTTCTCGTCATTCAGAAGAATTCCAAAAGTTTAGTGCCAAACTAGTGCTCAACAAGTGCTTAAGCAGCTTGAAATCAAAGAGCTACGTTTTAACTAGCGCTCGACCAGACTTGAGTGGTCATTAATGCCTACCTAGCTCCTGACCTATGCTCACGCAGCCATACCACCTGAGAAGTTCGAGCAATCTTGCGAAAATTTAAATATCCCAAACCGTGACTTAGGATTTTTGACGACGATTTTTGGAGATTTTCATTAAAACTATCAATGGAGAATTCATGCAAGTCCCACATGAGATAAATCATCGTTTCAAATCAAGCCACAATTGCACGAGGAATTATACTAACTATTAAGCTACTTACTTCAATATGGATTGTTGCTTAAGTCCTTTACTTGTTCAAGGTAAACTTTGACATCAAAATCAAGGTCATTATAAATGAATTAAAAAGAAAGTTCAAGATCCGAAGTAATCCTATGAGACTGCATAGTACTAGAAACAGACAATACAACTATTAGGAACAGATCATAAGTTATCGTATAGCATATTGAGGAGATATATAATAGCCATAAACTATTTCAATTCTCGTTTTGTTGTTGACATGCAAGTTGAGTCGCCATCAAAATCTGATAATATTTTATTCAAGAGATTATTTTTTTTTGTAAGTTTTGACACACGAAGGAGGGAGGGGTTCTTTCGGGGGCACAGGCCATTCAAAGGTATAGTTAAAGGATCATACAAGGAGTGTTGTTGCTATTGATGCTAATTTTGGAGTTTATTCATTGCCTTGGCAGTGGTTGAGAATGAAAATCGATTCTTGAAAAGTTATAAGAGCAAGTTAGTGTAATAGAGGAAAAGACATCTGTTTTACGAGTAATAGACAAAAAAGAGAGACAAATGCATTGGTCAGGTTTTTCTAAATGCTGACAAAAGACGTTGTTGCAGGCAAATAGATGTCAACTTTTAAGTTGAAAGTTCCATGTTGCATTATTAAAGACTTTGACCTAGCGTGTTGCAAGAAGTGGTAATCTAGCCGACTTCAATATTCAGATGGAAAACCTAAAAAAATAGTTAATGAGGCATCACATAAATGATTGCTCCATGTTCCCACCATTAATTTGTACAAGCCTCAATTCATGACTTGGGATTGATAATATTAGTTAGAGCATTACCATTTGGATAAATAAGTATAGAGGTTTACCAATTGTTAGAATGCGCAAAGAAATCAAAAGAAGGGTCAGTTAAGAAAAGAATTGTGAAATTTAAAGATGCCGCAAGAAGCATGGATGTGATATTCAAATTGGAGAATAATTGATATTGTTATGTTATGGTAACTGGGATGTGAATATTACTGCTACAATAATTTCAATACCTGTCTATAATTATTTAGATATGTTTACCAAATCAAATGAAATTTTCAGTACCATATATTATAACTATCTTTTTAAATTTAACACTTAATTTATATGTATTTAAGGAAAGTTATTGTCGTTATAATTAACCATTGGTTCGATTTTTAAAAATTTAATAAAAATAATAACTAAATTGAAATATCTTAATTTTTCTCATTTAGAACTTTATTATATCACAATAATTATATTATAAATTATTTTTTGATAATCTAATAATATTTAATGATATTTATTGGAAATTAATTAAAAGTTTATATTATTAAAAATTTTAAATATAAATAAATCAAAGAATGAAAAAAAAAGTAAATAAAAATGAGTAAATTAAGGTTTTCATTATAAAGATAAAATAAATCATAGGTATATTTGTTTTTTAATTAATCAACTTATGACTAAAATAATACAGAAGGTGTTGAGTATAAATGTTTTTTAAAAAATTATTTTTAAATTTAAATATTTATAATAATATTTGAAAGTTACAAAAATCTTTAATTTCTTTAATAAAATTTTGAGAGGTATAAAATTTTTAATTCTCCTAATAAACTCCATACAAGTTATGATTTCAAAATTAAAAATTTTAATTATGGAGATTAAAACTAATATGAGTTACAAATCTTTTAAATTTAAATTAGTATTATATTTGAAAAATTTTTGTTTTAATACCTAAGCTAAACACTACTTTATAAAAGGAATGTTTATCGCTTTGTGTGACATACTTTTCTACCATCTATTTTTTCCTCTAAATTGCTTTCCCTTGTTTCTTACAACTATACTGCAAGAACTTGGTATTTTTCTTCTTGGTAATTGTCCTAATCAAAGAAGAGTGATTGCAAACTAATGGTTTAACTTAAATTTGAAGAGATTTGTCAATATTCACACAATAAAAAGACTTTTTGATTTTAGGATAATGTAATGCTTGACTCTGTTATTTTTTTACATTCATAATATCAATCGTTTCATACAATTTTTCAACAGAAGAAAATAAATGTTATTTTATAAAATTTATCACAAAATAAAATAAGAGTATTTAAGATCATTTAATTTTTTTAAAAAAAAATTTAAAAAATTTATCTTTCAAAAACTCAAAATTTAAATTCTTAATAATAAAAAATAAAATAATTTTTTTCACAATTAAAGAACACAAAAAAGAATTTAAAAAGAGGTTTTGACATTACAAGTTACTAATAAAAAAAATTCACAAAAACATGCACAGTATATATCACTGATAGACTTTTTTTCTTACATTATTAAATTTACAGTGGTATAAATATAAACTTTTCTTCTTATCTTATTAGTATGTAACTTAATTTTATACAACGAACTAACTTAAAGTCATGTTTCTTAAAAATGCTAGGTCAGTCAATTTGACATTATCTCAAATAGAAAAAATGGTTACCACCGTAGCAGCATGACACAATGTGACTTTCCAAGGAAACCATGGAACACATACCAAGGAAAAAGTAGCTTTCAAATGCAACAAACGTAAAGCTGGCTTGTAACCTAAAGAACCAAGCATGAACTTGACGCATCTTTTAGCACTCTCTATGAAAAATAAGTTATTAGTCGTGTGATTTTGGTGGGTGGACATGTGACACATCACCAAAACCCAAACTATTGTTGCATTCGCTAGAAATGAAGGAGGTTATAGTCATAGTAATTGTTAAATTAACATCTAAAAATGGATGGGTAGGTGCAATAACCAAATCGCATAGAAGCAAAGCAAAAAAGACACGTACGGGTTATAAATTTCTAGTATTGAGTTATGCATCTCTTTGTCTCTTAGGTAACCTATCACTTTTTATTTATAAGTGACTGATCATGGTCTTCATTCATGAAGGTACTAGGATATGGTTACTTAGAATTAACGTAGTGCTGTAATAAATTAGATTATAAATAGAAGAAGAAGAAGAAGAAAAAGAAATTCATAATAATCATGGAATTGAAAGAAAAATAATAATAATAATATATTTTTTTATTATTTAAATAATTTTATTATATTAATAATATTTATACAATAAAGTTATTCTACTTGACATTCTTTTTCGTACGTAACCTTGTACAAAATTATTTATTAGTGTGAAAACAAAATTAGCTTAACCGTTAAAGAAAGCGTTACGGTCACCCTTCTACGTGGCGCACAATGAGTGGTTTAAAAAACGGGGGAACCAACAAACAGAGCAGCACCGCTACCAAAACCTACATGCAAATTCAAAAATAAAGGCGGGGCAAATTCGTAAAAATAAAAAATAAATACGGTCCTTTATCCTTTTCAAATTTCAGCCCACAACTAACACCTGGCGTCTCTCTTCTCCTTTTCTCCGTCATGATAAATCTTTCATAAAAGCACTCTCTCTCTCTCTCACAGACACTAGATCGACACACAAAAAGATTGTAAGTATTAAACCCCGTACCCCCTATTTTTTAAAATTTTCTCGTCATTAATGAAATAATTTTACTGATTACTGGGATTGATTTCTGTTCTTGTATCGAATTCTGTAATTTGATTTGTTTCTTTTGCTTTTTGGTTGTTAATCTCGCATTTTTACTGAATTTTGTATGGTTTCTCTCTGTCATTGAGATCACTTTAGCAGCCGCGAACGTTGTGTTTTGAAAGAAGAACGAAACTTTACTGTAAGCAGATCAAATTTCAAAATGCTGTAATTCGGTGTTTGAATTGCATAATTTTGTTCACTGTTTGTAGTTTAGTGTGTGTTTCGCTGTCAGTTCATCTGTGCTATCAAGTTTGTTCGGGCACACTGCCTCTTATTTACTTGGATAGCATCCTCAATAGTGTTTTGTCATTTTTGGTTTGTTCGAGTGCACGGCAAAAACTTCGTGAGATGTAATTTTCATCTTTCTTGCCGTTTTCTTGTCTAGTTACTGGTGAGTTTTTATTTTTATTTTCTAGCCTACTAGTTATTGAAACCAGTTGTCCTCATTAGTGTTCACACTGATTGTTAGGCTTCTGTGCGTGATTTTTTTTTCCCTAGACACTCACGATCTAGATATCTTTTACGCAATCAGACATAAGTTGTATGTATTTAGATTTTGGAGAAATCTTTTCTAGTAAAGGTAAGAAACTTATAATTTTAATGCAATATGCTAACTTGCTACCCTTTTATCACATTTTTCAGGATTTATGCTTTGCTGAAGAGATTATTTAACTGCTTGAAGCAGACAATGACATATTTGCACCAAGAGGTGCTTAAGCAAGTGTATTTCTTATCTGGACATCTGACCATTTTAATTGGGTGTCAGCAATTATAAAAAAATGGGGACAATAAACCGCAGGTTTGAATTAATTCTATACTTCTAATATTATTTGCTTATATAAAATTGTGATCTAAACCCTTGTTTTTAATCTTCAAGCATTCACGTGAATTTGGTATTTGAAAACTGGTGATTAATTGTGGTCAGTTTGCTTGCAGTAGGCCTGTTGTGCTGACATTTTCTAATAAAATTTCATTTTATGCTTTTCAGTGGTGTTCTTAAAAGAACAAGTGATACTGGCAGGCTTATCATCACAACAATTCTAGGATTTCTCCTTGGATTTTTTGTTGGTATATCATTTCAATCAGTTTCTTTTTCTAAGGTACATTTGCCTCCATAAGTTTGTAGCTATCTGCAGTTAACACTTGTAGTCCATTTTGATTCTTTTTTGACTATTGCAGATTCACCTTCCATCAAGCCTTACTACATCAATTGAGGTAGATTTAAAAGAGGAAAATATGCGTCAGAAAAGTGAATCTCTTGCTCCTAATGTAATTATTCCCAGGATACCTGTAGTGCTTCCTTTTTGTTCCTCTTCCTGATATGCTTATGATGTTTGTTCCAAAGGTTTACCTCATTCCACACAGCTATCATTCATTGCATTTTTTTTTCTCCATTGTCTTTATCATTTACAAGAAGCAATTCAATAACATTCAACTTTTTGACAAGTTTTGGTCTTTGTGAGACACCTTGAACAATATTGTGCTACATGCAAAGTTAATGTATATCATTAAAGTTGGTACTCAAATTGTTACTCTTAAATTTTTAGGCCAATAAAATGCTTTTGGTCAGTGGCAATTTTCTTGTGCAGATTTTAATTTTTGACTGGGTGATTTGGCTTTCATTATCCATTCCCATCTACTGTGTTGAAGTCTGTAATTTATCAACTTGATTCAATATAAGAGGTTGCTTGTGTCTGTAGTTAATGTTTTCCAGATAGATGTTTCTATGAGTCCTTCCACAGCAGATTAATTCCCACCAGGAATTTTTGTGTCAGATTCTAACTTTCACTTCTGCAGATCAATTACACAACAATGTGTTGTATAGACAATAAAATGTATTTTAAAAGCAATAATCAAATTGTTTATCATAATTCTTTGGCCAAAAAAGTATACTTTTGTTCCCTGGTAATTTGTATCGTGTGTGTGTGTGTGTGTGTGTGTGTGTGTGTTGTTACTAGATCATTTTGGCTTTGATTTATTTCTTTGTGGTTGCTGATGTTCCAGCAAAGCTTTAGTTTTTAGTTCAGTGTGATAATTTGTGTCCTTATCTGTTGTCCCCCAGCATGATTGAACAAATTCTCCTGAAACAGAGTTATAAGGGAAACTGTTTTGTCATATGCCAACAAAAGCTTAAATTAATGCTGATTGAAAATCCCTTGGCATGATTAAAAATCTAATTTTTCTTGCAATGTTTGTCATTTACCAATTAAAACTTGAAGTAATACTGACCATCTTGTTCTTAGGCAATAAAGTATAATTTTGTTCAGTGGTAAGTGGTAACTTTCCTTCAGTTATATCTTGACCATACCTTTTTGCTTCTATATATCAATCTTTGGTTGCTGGTGTTGCAGTAAAGCCATATATTTGTCAGCTTAAAGAATAAACTTAGTTTTGATTAGTTTCGATGCTTTGCCTGTCTTTATCTACTGATCCCCAGATATATGTTTCAACAAATCCTCATGGAGCAGAGTTACTACCACCAGGAATTGTTGTGTCAGAATCTGATTTTTACTTGCGCAGATTGTGGGGTGAACCCAGTGAGGTACGATATACAACTGTTATGAGGATATGACTAGTTACTTGGGGACTCTTAATAGCTTACCATTATGATAGACAGCTCAAACGATGAATAATTAAAGCATGTATTTCCTGGGACTCAATATGGGTGACACATATCCTTGCATGGACAACTGAGATTTATGGGGTCTCTATAATACCATCTAGAGAATATCGTTTCTTTCCAATCAAAATTAAATCTGATTCGCTTAGATTTAAATTATGAATTCCATTTAAATATTGAAGATGCATAGGTAATTGAAAGTACATATGTTGGGATCCTTGTTCTGCTCAAATTGCATTTCAGACATGTAAGCATATTCACAATGATGAGTGCAATAGAGAATCTCCTAGTTTAACCTCTTTACTGTTTGCGCTTGCAGATTAGTTTTCTGTTTTAAAGAAATTTCCTCATATTAAATGGCCTGAAATCTGCAGGATTTAAAGAAAAAGCCAAAGTACTTGCTAACGATGACAGTTGGCTTGAATCAGCGGAAAAATATTAATTCAATGGTTAAAAAGGTTTGTACTAATGTACCTTCTTTTTTATAATTAATGTTTTTCTTTTGGGCTTTTGATAATTTGTGTTCTTATAAATTTGGTAGTTTTCCGAGGATTTCCAAATTTTGCTTTTTCACTATGATGGACAGACAAGTGAATGGGACGAATTTGAGTGGTCAAGGAGTGCAATCCATGTTAGCGTAAGGAGACAAACGAAGTGGTGAGGTTTAAGGCCTTACACAGTCTTGAATTCTAATCTTTTAGTTCTTTTAGCATTAGAGCCATCCATTCTTCAATCCATTGAAGTTTCTTATTTGCATTTGTTTCATAGGTGGTATGCAAAAAGGTATTTGCATCCTGATGTTGTGGCTGCTTATGAATATATTTTTATTTGGGATGAAGATCTTGGAGTTGAACACTTCAATGGGGACAAGCAAGTTCTTTTTAACTGTTATGGCTTCTGAATTCTGATCAAATTTAACAGTAAAATCTTTTCTTTCTAAATTTCTCCATATGAATAACCAGGTATATTGAGTTGGTTAAAAAACATGGTCTAGAGATCTCTCAACCTGGCCTTGAGCCCAATAATGGATTGACATGGCAAATGACAAAAAGGAGAGGTGACCAAGAGGTTCACAAGTAAGCATTATAGCTCTTTGTGTTTGTGTTTGTATGGATTTATAACACACACACACACACACACTGCGGACTTTTGCTGGGCCATTCATTTAAGATCATTTATTAACATATCACGTGTATGTCAATTCATGAACAGGTTTACCGAAGAGAAACCAGGCTGGTGTAGTGACCCACGTTTGCCTCCATGTGCTGCGTATGTTCTCTTTCTCTCTCTCTGCTTGCTTGTGAGATCGTGCAAATGCATGCAAGTTTAATGTAGAACACTTCAAACTTGGATAGATATGGGAATTGTTATGCTAAACACTTGAAGCACCACCTTTAGATACTTTAACTTGACATTTTTTCACTGGGAATGTTTAACGATCATACATAACTATAGCATTTAACTCTTCATTTTTTGTATGTTTAATGTTTCTTGCTTTCTTTCAGCTTTGTGGAAATCATGGCCCCTGTATTTTCCAGGGAAGCTTGGCGTTGTGTGTGGCATATGATTCAGGTTTGTTGATTTAATGTGAGTGGCTAGGTTATTTATCAATTTGTGCATGGTTATATGCATCCATACATTTATATAGATGGTCAACACAAACATGACAGGTTGATGCACTTGTAAATGGTCTTAATAACTTTATTCGATACATCAGTCTTGCTATCAAAAAGCTAGAGACATCATTCTCTTCAATATAAGGAGTACCAGTGGCAGCATAGCTCTTGCCTCGAGTATACATGATTTCTTGTTAACGGTTTTCATTTTTCAGCAACTCTAACAAAATGCAAAATTTTATACTCGTAGAATGACTTGGTGCATGGATGGGGATTGGATTTTGCTCTAAGAAGATGTGTAGAGGTTCGTGGGTTTTTCTCTTTTCTTTTTTTCTAACTGAACACGGGTTATGTTTAGATTGCTTAAATATTTTAAAATGTGAAAATTAGTTGTGCTTGTCAAATTGCAATATATACATGCATATTTTTGTTTGTATTTATGTATGCATGTGTGTTATGTATGTAAATGGATATTTGTATGTGATCATATATACATATTTTCTTTAGGATCTAAGGAGATCAGTGATGAAAATAGAGGTCTTGTAGTGACACATGTCGAGACCAAGATTTCTTAAGACTAGTGCTTGTCCAATTAGGGCCCCTTTAATGCTCATTTGCTATATCAAGATATGGCATGTGATCCCATTTTTTAAAGGTTTGACAACACACTCTTGTCACGTGCCCCAAGTAGACAGAGTTGGGCCATGTTCAAGCTGATATGAATGTCTGTACAGCTGACTCATTTTACTCAACCTAATATTATAGTTGCTCCACATAATGCAACTCTAACAGCCAAGGCAGTTTTAGAATATTAGCCAAAAGTTTCCCACCTTTCTGCGTTACTTTTCTAATAATTCACTCAACCCCTAGTGAAAAACATCGGATTAGTTCTGTAGATATCCTAACCTATGCAGAGCAACTATATGCTTTAATTAGCATGTGGGCCCCAGATGCTTTGTATCCAGGATCAGTGTGGACCTCCATGGTTACTGTCAACTGATGGCACCAGGAATGTCACTGTAGATTCTATATAGATTTGTTATGCTAATCTATCCTAAGTTGAAGATGTGATGAGGTAACATTCTTTTGGGTAGGGGGTGGGGGGTTGGGTTTCCCATGATTGCTTTCTTTAACAATTATTGTATGCACATCATTTAGGGGCTTATTCTTATAAATGCATTGTGTAACTTGGTTTAGTTCAGAAAACAATGTTGCTTTTATTTTTGGTGTACAATATGCCTAGCATGCTTGCCTCAGCCAAATCTCTGTCTTTCTATAATCACCTTGACAGCTGTTTGATTTGATTTATTGTTTGCTGTTTTACTCTACAGCCTGCACATGAAAAGATTGGAGTGGTTGATTCACAGTGGATCATTCATCAAGTCATTCCTTCACTTGGGAGTCAGGTAAGCCATATCCAACTTGTCAAATGTTTTTGACAAGTATTTAAGGGTTGCATGATTTACCAATTACATTATATTCTGTGTGTGTGACGGTGGCTACTAGGGTTGCATGATATACCAAATCAATTTTACTGTGTGGTGATGCAGATCTGTAAATTTGCCTTCTATGCATATTGGCTTGCAGTTTTGATAAATATAGAAACCATGTTGATGGGAGATAAAATCTTTTGAAAAACGATTATTTTGATTTTTGTAGGTTAGGCAGAGTAGTAAAAGTGGAAATATTTTATCAAACATTACAAACCTCTATTTATAGAGAAAAATAAAGCACTAAAAGGAACATAATTATTTCATGATTTGGAATTTGTTTTCCACATACTGAGTTTTGGCTTATTATGTTTGATTATTATAGATCTTCATTTGATTCTTGCCATATCTTTTACATAATTCAGCTGATTCTTATCTGTTGCATGCAGTGATGAGAATGAATTTGAAGCAGTCAGCTTTATGTGTGTTTGTATTTCATTCTGTAAAGTAATCACAGCACATAGTTCCACAGAAGATGCTACTTGTTCTTAGAGCTGAAAAATGTCTTCTGGCATCAATGGGTTTACTTGAGGGTAGTATGACATAGGATGGAAACTTTCGCTCTCATTTACAGCAAATTTTGTTGTCGTTGGCTCTACATTACGATGCTTGATGTTTCCTTGCTTCACTTATATGTGACATTCTCTTCTTCTCATAACCTTTCTGTAAAATTTCAGGGCCAGGCAGAGAAGGGGAAAGCCCCATGGGAAGGAGTATGTATACTAATGACATTATCAAATTTTTTAATTTTATTTTTATTTTTTAGATTTCCACACACCCAAGTCCCACCCCACCCCATTCACAAACACAGATTAAAGAAATTTCCCCTCCAAGGTTGGTGCAAGGGTGAAATAATTACTCTGAGCTCTTGCTTCCTCAACAAGAAGGCAAACCAACTAGGCTATCCCATTACGTTTTTGATGATTTTGAAATGGTGTTGAACATTTTTATCTTAGCGTAAATTCTATTGTTTTCAGTTGGCCCATTTATGATTGTATTTCTATATTCTAATGACCATTAACTGTAAATATTTAGGTTCTACTTTCTTTTCCTTTTTAATTTTTCCATCTTCTGTCTACTCACAGGTGAGAGCAAGGTGCAAAAATGAGTGGTCCTTATTCCAGAATCGTCTCTCCGATGCAGACAAGGCTTATTTTGCTGAGATGGGGAAGGGATAATTTTATGCAATTCTCTCTCTCTTGTACATTTTGTCCCATTTTACTTGGCCTTTAGGGGTGTTTAGCTCAAGGTAGTGAGTTCTTTTTCTGAGCCCACATGTTGTGTATCGTGCAGATGATCACACAGTTATATAAGGGAAGAGAGTTTTTTACCTAATGATTTTGCCTCCCCTTTTGCCTGTTCTTTTCCTTCATTCTTTCCTTCCCAGGATTCAAAATCATGCTTTCCTGTTTTTAGATTTGGATTGGAAGTTGATCGTGAATCAATTCAAAAGGAGGATGGGTAATTTTGAACAAAATTTGACTGATTATCCACGTATGGCCACGAAGGCTATATTCGTCAAAATAAAATTATCTGAATTTCAATCCGGTTTAAAGCTGTCTTGATTATTACATAGTTCTGACATACATCATTGTGACTATAAGAATTTGTTATTGCCTTACTTATGGTTAATATTATGATTTGTTAATGTTACATTATTACATGTTTTATATTTTTTTTAAGAATGAATAATAATTCACAAAAATTATACAGAATAATAGGTGGCAACAATTTAAAATATATATATATATATAAATTATACAAAATATATAATAATAACATAAATTTTATAATTTTAATATTATAAATTGACTTTTGTGGGTTAGCATTTCGTGCCGATTATGAAGCCAACATGGTTACATTTCAATAATGTAACCGCATATTAGTAATCACGGAAAGGGAAACGGAGTCTGGAAATGGTATGCAATGTATTACAGAGTGTTTGAGAGAGAGAAATGGTACGACTGTATTTGAAATTGAAAGCACCTCAGTTAAATGCACTTTGGTAACTAATGAATACAATAAATCGCCGTTTCTTTTATCTGGTAATATGCGGAAGGAACAAGTCAACATCAGTCATCAGCATTTGCGAGTTCTCTTTATTATCTATTGACTTAATTTACCGGGGACTTGTTGCATTCTAGTTTTCGATTAGAGTTTTTCTGCGAATTGAACAGTTTTACCTTGCTGGAATTTGAGCATCTAGTTACTCGAACCTTGTGTTTCTGGGCAGCAATGCTCCATGATCCTCGTGGGATCAACAGTTGGAATTTCGGGACCTTTGAAAGCTTAACTCAAAAACCAGAGATTTATTAGTCTACTGATGTCGGTTGTGGATTTTGAATTTCCGAAAGAGAATCCGCATCATGCTTTGGAAGGTCAGATAACTGTAAGAAGTATAACATCAAGTAATAATTGCCAATAAAGAGCGGCTACCCAAAGCATTGTGCAATATTTAGACCTCCCTCGAGGTTTAACATAATAGCTACCTTTATACAGGTTTTAAGCGTCTGGTGAAATGACCTTGGAAGTCTGTCAAATTACCCTAGGGGCTCATCCAACTTGTCCTGTTAACCTGTAGCACCATCACATGCAGGCTATGGTTTCACTCTATGCTTGCGTAATTAACTGATTAAAATATACTTCTCATGTTGACCACTCACCATACATATGCTGTTCAAAAAGATCGAGATACCTTTAATTTGTTTATCAAAGCATGCCAATGTGATTGACTGAGATCTTTCCCATTACTTTGTTAAATAATTAATTATGCTTTGAAGTCAGTTTTGGCTTCGTAAACTTAATCCGTCGAGCATGCGTAATACAATTTTATTGAGCCGAGGTAAACTCCTTGTTCTTCTTGCCATGCAAACGTGATTCTTCTTGATCCGATCATTTAATTTGAAGATCCAGAGTTTTAAGTTTATCTCGTGATTATCATTTGATTTTTTGACGCATTCATTAACAGAGAAATGCCAACACTTAACGTAATCCAAAAAAAAACCAACTCAGAGTTCCTTGACGAGTGCAGGCAAATTGACCATTAATCCAAAGTATAAAACTCTCAGTTCCTTGTGGTTAGGATGATCTGCTTTGTCGCGTGCCCATTAATTTGAGGAGCAAAATGGAGGATCTTATTGATAACGAGTTTCGTGTTCAATTATCGAAAGCTTGTGGATTAAATTTAAGAGTTGGGTATAGTTCTCTCTATATTAGCATGACATCAGCTCATTGTAATACAAACTAACTTTCGGTTATGTCTCTCTCTCTCTCTCTCTCTCTCTCTATATATATATATATATAGTAGAGAGAGAGAGAGAGAGACGCACGCACGCACGCACACACGATTAATCCTCTTTTAGTTTTTTGGGTTCGGAATAAATTGTAAGAGAGTGAAAAATTTCAGAAATTAGCTTTGATGGTTGGTGACATTGATGTGCAAGGTGGGGCCAAG
This sequence comes from Xylocarpus granatum, assembly GCA_019650275.1. Classification (NCBI taxonomy): domain Eukaryota; kingdom Viridiplantae; phylum Streptophyta; class Magnoliopsida; order Sapindales; family Meliaceae; genus Xylocarpus; species Xylocarpus granatum. The sequence continues at coordinate 200,305 of BNST01000265.1, forward strand.
AATTTGTAGTGAAATTGAAGTCATCTGGTCACCAAACACATGCGCAAACCGGTTATGAGGTTGAAGTCGGCAAAGTTACATTGCTTGCATTTCCAGACATCTCGTTTTCATATTATAACAAATAAATAAATGAGAAAAGTTCGTTTCACCTTCCTGGCTTGAGTACTAAGCCTTTCATTTTAATACCATCTTTCATTAATCGCCTCGTGAGACATGAATTATTCATGTGAGCTGGTAAAACGATTGTCAGAAGAACCCCCTTTGGATTAAAACATCCTTTTTTCAACGATAGAAAGTGATATATATATATATATATATATATATATATATATATAAAATGAATGGAAATAAATTAATAAATTTGGCATCTTATGTCACAAAGACAAAATCAAAATCAAAAACAAAAACAAGGAAAAGGGTGTTTTGGAAATTCATGGTTTAAATAAAATTGTGGCGTCAACAGAGGTTATTCCATCACAGTCAATGGTTGCTAACAATTGAGTTGTTAAATTCCAGAAACAGTTTTCAAAATGGGAAACAAAGTAAATAAAAATATATTTGTATGAAAATGAAATGAGGTCCAATTGAAAACTGGATTTGATCGTCAACTTGAGAAGTATGCAATTGTAATGTACCTTCTAGAAGTGAACCACTTGAAAGTTCAAAATAAATAAATAAATAAGCAGTCAGTTCTTGTAAACAACTCTATAGCGTTTGGCACCAACCTCTTTGCAATCAAAAATAGAAGTTAGTTTGCCATTATTCTCATACAAGCCACGACCAACCAGAAGCAGAATCCCTCTCTTCTTTTTTTCTCCACCTTTCTCAGAAAACACATCTCTCCTCTGATTACCCGGCTGCCAGGCAATCTAACCTGCAGGATTCTAGTATTTTCAAGGAGCCTTTTGTGTGTCTTTTCCCCGCATTCCTACCGTTGTTCCAGGCTCCTAAAACTCCAAGCTTTCGGAGTTTTAGAGGTAAGTGGGCTTCTCTGGCTTCTAATTTTATTAGAAAACCGAAGTTAAAAATAAAACTTTTAGAAATTGCACATGAACTTACATACATTAAAATCTTTTCGCATTTATTGTTTACGAGTCTTTCAGAATTCATTCCAAGAACTCTTTTCTCATTAGTTTTTTCTGACAATAGGAATTTTTGTTATAAACATCTTGCCAAATAAGAATTAAATGTTTGCTAAATTTAAATTTATGGAGTTTTTAGTTTTAGGTCGATCAGTAAACAATAATTCCTCCTCAGCAGTATTATGTAATCAATTCATTCTCTGGTGAAAACATTCGTGTGCAAATTTTAGAAATTCCAACACAATAAGTATATTTCTACATCTGACGGCAAGAAAGATTAATACATGAAAATATAGTCATCAGGGTATCCTTAAACTATGGCAATTATTGCAGAAGTGGTCACCAGCAAGAATTCATAACTATTTCAAATGAACAAATTTGTGAGCAGCTGGCTCTCATGATGTTACTTTCAATTCGGGTTTAGCTAGATTTCAAAATTGAATGAAGATTTCAAAGACAAATATTTAATATTTTTCTGACCATTTCTTTTGGTTACTTAATTGCCTGCAAAAGAAGATGGGAGAAACGTCGAGCCTTCAGCTCGGTGTTATTGGTGCACTGTTTCTTTCAGTGGCATCATCTGTCTCTATTGTTATATGCAACAAAGCTTTGATGAGCAATCTTGGCTTCCCTTTTGGTAATCAATCAATCTCATGATTCTCTTTAATTATTTTTAATCATCTCTTCCATCAGATTGTTTAATATTGTCCCAATTGATAAACAGCAACAACATTGACTAGTTGGCATCTGATAGTAACATTCGGCACACTTCATGCTGCACAAAGATTCAATTTGTTTGAGAGCAAGTCTGTTGACATGAAAACGGTCATGCTATTTGGCATTCTTAATGGCATTTCAATTGGACTTCTCAACTTAAGCCTTGGATTCAACTCTGTTGGATTCTATCAGGTACACAGGACTCGGAAATTGTTCTACGAATTAGACCATTAGTTTGCAGTTCAAGTATTAACTCTTTACTGGGCGATTAATTTTATGGCAGATGACAAAACTTGCAATTATACCATTCACTGTGTTACTGGAAACCATTTTCCTGAAAAAGCAATTCAGGTTTGATATATATATATATATATGTATATGTATATATGCAAATGCAAGAGATGAAATATTGATTACATACAATTTCACGACAGGCTTTCTTCTACAAGATTATTTAACCTCATTTTATTTATTAATTAATTGCAGCCAGAAGATAAAATTATCTCTGCTTGTGTTACTGATGGGGGTTGGCGTTGCCTCTGTGACTGATCTCCAGCTCAACATGGTCGGGACAATCCTCTCCCTGCTTGCCATTGCAACCACCTGTGTTGGTCAAATTGTATCCTTTCTTAAATAAAAGAAAAAAAAGAATTAGACATTTATTGATGATGATCCATCTTGATGATAATTATGTGTGCGAAAGAGCTAATCAAAAGGTTCTATTACTATGAGCTGTTCTTAACTTGACGGTTGAATTCAGCTGACAAACACAATACAAAAGAGATTGAATGTGTCTTCCACCCAGCTGCTATATCAGTCAGCTCCATTCCAAGCTGCTGTTCTTTTTGTCTCAGGCCCTTTAGTTGATCAGCTCCTCACGAAGCAAAATGTCTTTGCGCACAAATATTCTCCTATTGTCTTGGTAAATACTATATTTCTTCTCTTTATTCAAATTAAATGTAGGTAACAAAATTTAGCATAGCATTTGTAACCTAATTTCATTCAAAATTCTTGCAGTGTTTTATCATCCTTTCATGTCTGATATCGGTATCCGTCAACTTCAGTACTTTTTTGGTTATCGGCAAGACATCACCTGTTACGTATCAAGTGCTTGGCCACCTTAAAACCTGCCTTGTTCTAGGCTTTGGCTACACATTGCTCCATGATCCATTCACAGAAAGAAACATCATTGGAATTTTGGTTGCCATTTTCGGAATGGGATTGTATTCATATTTCTGCTCCCAGGAGCATAAAAAGAAACAATCCAGTGACCTCTTGTTGAGCTCTCAGGTATAAAATACATACACTTCTCTTCCCTATAACAATAAACTTTCTGTTTTCGTAAACGGGAAACTGAAAATTGGTTTGGTTGGTTGGTTTGTTCAGATGAAAGATCATAAGGATACAACAGCACTTTTGGATCACAAGGAAGGTCATGAAGTTAAGAAAGCAACCAAGGATTCTCTTGTTTGAGTGATGAAAATTGAAATTACTAGTATAGATTTGCGATGAGATGAGGCCACTTGTACTATTATCTTCTTTCTTTATTACCCTTTGGTTGATTCAAAAAGTTACAGAGCAATGTTCTTGCTAGCAGTTAAGAAAAGCTTGCTGCTGTATGTTTTTTGATTAATAAAGAATGTTACAAGCTTATCAAGGACAATGCAGCTTGTGCAAGTAAGGTGAGGCATGTTTCAACTAAGTGTTTGTGCTTCCTTTCATCATTGCCATTTTGTTGTGAGGTATGTAGCCTAAAGGTTATTCCTTTCTGTCTTGGGTGGGTTTCAAGCAGCCTAAACCCACCCCTTCCCATTCAGTTTGTATTATTGTCACTTTGCAATCCACAAGTCTTTCAACTTTCTATGTTTTGAAATAATGATGCCATGGTTTCAGATTTCTGTTTCAATGGTTGAATCCATGTAAATCTTGAAAAGTTATCAACAATGTGAAGATATTATTTACAAAGTCATTTACTGAACTCAAGGGTATAGGCCCCTACAAGTCAGCATACAACAATTCAACTGGTTACCTTTTTCTTCTTTCACTGTTTTTAAAATTAGATTTTATGGTTCTTGCCTAATTGAGGTGCAGTACAAAATGAGGAAGACTGAGTTTTATTAATACAAGAAAAATTAATACAACATGATATGATTCTTTTCATAATTTGATCACTAGAATGACCTAGCATCGAATACAAAAGATCAATGGCATTTGAATCTTTCTTTCTTGACACTAACTCTAAGTTGACTCTAGAAAGATCACTATATTAAATTAATAAGGACTTTGGTGACTCTAACTAAAAATTTTTTATAACAAAAATAAACCTACCAATTCATGTTTGACATTTGAGCAAATAGAAACTTTCTCCAATCTTTTTTTCAAGAACTTTTTTTGTTCAAGATTAGTTTTTAGTTCTTATTATAATAGTCTAGTCCTAACAATCAAGTAAATATTATTTGCTTTGGACACATAAATTGTTACAGATTTGGTCTTAAACTTTTTCACTCGAAATATATCTATTAAGTTTGAAGGATTCAAACTTTATAAATTATAGTTCAAATTCACCTATTAGCAATGTGAAATATAATATTTTCTTCCTCTAAACTCCACGTCCCTGTGAGAGGATCATAATATAAATTTCACAAAGCATAATATATATATATATATACATAAACCACAACATCACACATTGAGTTACGGGCCAAACTCGGTATTATATGTAATAGTTTAAGCCCAATAATCGAGTAAATGTTTGTTATTTTAAACATACAATTTATCAAGTTTACTCTTGAGTTTTGTAACTCAAAATGTATCTACGAAATTAAAAGTACTCGAATTATATAAGTTATAATTCAGAATCATACGATATGAGATGTAATACTTATCTTTCATAAAACACACATCACCAAGCTAATTATTTAAGATGTATAATATTACTCAATTTAAACAGAAAAAATAAATTAATATTTTTATTTATTTTATATTTTTAATATTAAACTTAAATTGAGTTAATCTCATTTTGTATAATAAGAGAAAAACTATTCTTATCATGTATGATACTTCTTAATCATAATACATTCTACCAAAAAATTTTGCTTTCATGTCTTTTTTTTAATGGTAATATAAAAAAGGTATTAAAATATATATATTTCAAATAGAGAAAGATTTACTAAAAGAAAAAAAAATCAAATAAAAAAGATATATATATATATATATATACACACACACACACACACAGAGAGCATGTTTGGTTTAATGGATTGGACTGTATTAATTTACTATTTACACAAAATCCAAATAACTCGCGTTTGGCCAACTTTGGCATGGATTGGACTCCATTACTTTCTTCAAAATAATGCAGTTGATTTGGCAGGGTTTGCTCTTTCTACTTTTTTATTTTATTTTATATTATATTATATATTTATATTATTATTTATTTACATATAAAATGAAACATAATAATATTTTTATTATATTATAATTTATTATATAATATAATAAATATTATGGTATTTTTAAATATTAAAATATTACATTAATATAACATATTATATTTTATTAATAAGGTAAATAATAATATAATTTATAATATAATACTTAAATAAATTATATTATTATTTATCTTATTAGTTAATTATAATAAATTTGTTATAAATTATTTTATTAGATAATATTTTATTAAAAAATATTAATCAAATATAATATAATACAATATATTTATATATTATGATAATATTATATTATTATATTTCTACAACATTATATATACATATATATATATATATAATGTAGTCTTGCACAAAATATATTACAAATTTTGTTTAATTCATTATAATCCATTTCAATCCAATCCAATTCAATACCCGTGACTGAACTCACCTATATTTCAAATAGAAAAAAATTTAGTAAAAGTTTTGAAAAATATATAATTAAAGATGAACGAGAAAGTCAAATCCTTCGATAGGATATACTACGATAAAGAAATATCATGCATGATAAGAAATATCCAATTTCAAACGTATTATAAGTGGTAATGTATCCGGTGCCCCTTTTGTTTTAGGTGTTTTTAATTGTAATTTGTCCTTGAGGGCTTGCTTTTCATGTAAATTTCTTTCTATATTTAGAAAATATATAATAAATTTAGAAAACACTAATAAAACTAAATTTTCGCTTGTTATGCACACAATGCAATTGACATAATTCAAATTTAATATATATTTTGTTAATATAATTTTGTGATGCATATCTTTAACTCAAAAAAGATTCAATATTTAAAAGACAAAATTATTATTCAATATTAACATTTACAAAACTATTTTTTAAGTAAAAAAATCTATTATATTATTTATAATAATATAATAAAATTATTTTATTAATAAAAAAATAACATTAATTGAAAAGTATAAAAAAAAATAGAGTGAGTCTTATTATTTATATTATTTTAATAAAATTTATTTTAATTTTTTTATTTATTATCAATTCATAATATTTTCTCTTTTTACAAATTAAAAAATTTCATTGTATAATATAGCAAATATGACGAGATTGTTTTACTTAAAATTTTTTCTTGACAAAATTAATAAGGTAAAATGAAATGAAGGGTATCTCTTTGTTTCCAATTTTACAAAATCACATTAAATATTTGACTGGTGAAACTTCTGAGTTGGAAAGTCAAGATTGCCATCCACGAATCTCCGAAAAAGCACTGGACCAATCGTAACCCAACTTTCCTTATTCAGTAGCATTTGTGAAAACGACATGCTCCTAAAAAGTTAAAACCACATTACTCAACATTGACGAAATAATCAGCAACGCCACCCAACGTAAACTAATGAATAGTGTTTTCTAACATCTTGTGTTAGAATCAAGAAGAAGCCGATGGCTCGGAAGAAGCCGGTGAGTACGTGTAAAAGGCTCAGACAGCACCGCCAGTTACAGACGGGCAAAGACATTATCCCTCTCTTTATAGCTCATGAATTGTAAGGTTGGTCACACGTGGAAGGATCGATTCTCTCTTCTATAAGCAAAAATTTGTCCACTTGTTTTCTTACTCTCTCTCTCTCTTTAAAAATCAATCGTTGATTTTACCTTGGGCGTGTTCACGCTAGCGACACACATCGGCTATTCAGAAGCATCGTGCATTCATTCAGGCGAAGTTGAAAATGATGACGGCGTAGATGGAATGAATGCATTCAAAAATGTTGTTTCCCGGGAGAAAACAGTCTTTTGGCACTAGCAAAAGGTGGTTGTTTGTGGATTGACTTTGATTTAGCACTGTACTGCGAAATCGTTGTGTATTGCTTTCTAAATTCGAAAACAGCAAACATGCATGTCATACATCATACATCGTGTTATTTTCCCAATCCCCATTTGAAATTTAAAAACCAAAAAAAAATTATGGGACAAAATATTAATATAACTTAATTTATTTTTTATCAATAAAAAATACAAAAATTATTTTTATTTTTTTTATTATATATTATTGTATGTAATGCAATTTTAAGTACACGTTACAATAAAAAAAATATAGAATAAAATAATTTGACAGTGACATCCAGGTTAGAGATGTACCAGAAAATAAAAATATTTATAATTTTAAAAATAAATAATAAAGTGTAAGAGGAATATATTTTAAAATATTTAAATTTATAAAAAGCTTTTGACTAGACCCGTGAGTTCCAATCCCATCATATGTGTATTTATTTATTTAATTAATTTGTGATAAATATACGTTTATTTTAATATTAATTAATTATTTATTGATAATAAAAATATATAAAAATTATATTTTATTAAACTAATAATGTTTTAAAAAAATATGGGGCAGAGTGAGCAAAAATGAAGTGAGAGGTCATCTCATCTGGTCCAGTGGAAAGAAATAATTGGTTGGAGTCGCCGCGTACCTGGCCACTGATTGGTCGCCGAAAGTTTCGCCCTTTTTTAACTTATTCAAATAAATAAAATAAACCGAGTCTTTTGAGTGGTTATTATTAATTCTTGTATTCTCAGAGTCGACAGTGTGTGTGCGTGCGTGCGTGTGTATGTGTGCCTCAACAGTTTAAAAGTTTGGTACAGCGGCAGAGGAATCTTGGCCTTATGGGGGCGGGGCGGCTGCACCACCAGATTAAAGATAATACTCAGCCCTTATTATTGCTATTCTGTTTAAGTAAGGGTTAGTTTTGTCAATTTATTACTCCACATCGTTTACTTACTTTCAACGTCACAAGATTTTACCATACAATATTTAATTATTATATGATAAAGTTCTCAATGATTAATGATATAACAAGTGACATAAAATAGGGAGCGCAGTTTTGTTTTATTTATTTTTTAAAAAGATAAAGTTTTATAACTTAAAAATTATTTAATATGTATTTTTTAAAATAAATTGACTAATGATGAACTGTCCATTGACACATATTATAATAATAATATAATAATAAATGTAACAAGAAGTGGCTTCTGGTTTACCTTATATCATTGCCCCACTCGCGTCACACACGCCACCGTCTGTTTGACCCATATTAGTTCCTTTAAATATTCAAAATAATTTTTAAAAAAACACATACAAAATTTTATTCAGGTCCATAGTGGTTTTTATATACCATAAAATGAATATTATCGTCATAATAAACAGCATTAATTTGATTACTTTCTCAATTAAATTAATATATGTAAAAATTATTAATAATAATAAATAAACTAAAAGAGAGAGAATCCTCAACGAACATGCCAAAAGAATAAGGGTGGGCAAAAGAGTCAATTTACTAATGAATGATTCGCCGGTCAATCTTTGTCTCATACGCGCATGCACGCACGCACCCACCCACCCAACCCACGTCTTTTGATTTGAGCCATTTCAGTTGCATTGCTTTGGTGGAGGCACAACGCAGCAAAAGCAAGAAAGCAAATACGCAGAAGAGAGACGGAGACATCTTCCTCTCCTTTCTATTTTTCATTTTGCTGGAAATTCACTCGTTCCTAATCCTCTGTTATAAAGTGATCACGGGATCGCTTACCTCCACATTCTTTTTCTTAATTCTTGTAACTATGCTGTTTCGTGGATTGAATCATTCCTTCATTTCCTTATTTTTTTTGAACAAGAAACGATTAGATTTTACTCTTTTTTAAAAGAAAAAAAAAGAATATTAATTTTTTTTTGAAATGGATACGTTGCAAATCAATAACGAGGGAAGAACGGAGGGGTGGTTGTACTTGATTCGGTCGAATCGGATTGGGTTACAGTATTCTAGAAAACGGTATTTCGTTTTGGAAGATCATCTTCTCAAGAGCTTCAAGTCTGCTCCAGAATCAAAGAACGAGGTCGTTTCTTGCTTCTTCCTTTCCTACTTGCTCTTTACTTGTATTGCAATTTTACTTATGCTTTGCGCGATTTTAGATTCTGGCCATTGTTAAAACTATTTGTTTGCTATTATTAAGTTTTTCTCGAGTGTATGATGGCAAATTTGCGTTTGTTTATTTATGAGTGATAAGAATATTTCGTTTATTTCTGGTTCTGATTATTGTTTATTTTGTTTTTACTGTATTATGATGATATTAGGTGCTGAAATGTGGCTAGTTGAATAAATTGCGAGTTCAAGAACCCGATGATACTTTAAAGATATCAAACTACCCTGTTATAACACTTGAACTGAACTGAGATAATAGACTAAAGTGTTTTTTGTAGTTACATGTAGATGGCCATAGGGTGTGAAAAAAATTGAGTAGGATCAACAAATGCGCACGCATAGTTAATGAGGTACTTTCATAATCTATTTTGTTCACATAAAATTTTGAATACGATTGTTGTTTACTTTTAATATAAAATTTTGATTATTTGACAGATTTTGTGACTCGTTTTTGATGGGAATGTTTATTTGTTAGTAGTTTCAGAGTCTTTTCTGTTACAGATTTAAATTATTATCTTGTATTCAAAGTTGTGTACTCAGAAGAAAAATCTTAATGTGCTTTTCAGGATTCTGTTAGAAGTGCAATTGTAGATTCCTGCGTTCGGGTCACAGACAATGGGAGAGAGAGCATTCACAGAAAAGTATGTGAAGCTATGCTTTTTTGCATGTAGTAGTTTATAGTTTTTAATCAAGTTTGTGGTATTGATATTTTCTGCCAACAAATTTCTTCACCCTACTTGCAGGTGTTCTTCATATTTACCCTTTATAATACATCTAATCATAATGATCAACTTAAGGTAAGGTAATCATCATACAAAGAATTGTCGAATTTTTGTAAAATTTTCATGGGTGATTTATGAAAGTTCATGTCATAGCTAGGAGCAAGCAGTCCTGAAGAAGCAGCAAAATGGATTCATGCCTTTCAAGAAGCAGCTTTGAAGGTTACAAACAGCTTCATATTGTTAATGTACAGAAAAACTCTGTATCATACAGCAGGAGACTAATGCTTCTATGTTATGCAGGGTGGTCCATACCAAGGGGATAATGTTGGTTATTCAAACTGCCCTTGGGAGTCTTTTAGGTACATTAAACATACTGGCCTTCAATCAGTAACTTTATAATTTTCTATTATTAGTCTTTTCACTAAAATAGTGATGTTGAACTTGTCTAGGAAAAAGTTAAATGTTTATGAGCTATGGCTGATCTTTGCGGTCAAGAATGTTGTCTTTATGTTATTGTGCCATGATGAACTTTCAGTTAATCCCAGATTTTTAAAGCATGCAGATTGACTGGTTCCAGTAGGGTAAATCACACTAAGTCTATTGACTGGACTCTTTGTTCAGCGACACGCAGGGAGCAACTGACATCTGATGTTATTGCGCCTTCACCTTGGACAATCTTTGGTTGTCAGAATGGTTTGTACTAGATTATTAATATGATGTTTGATGTAGCTCAAGTTGTATGCCTGGAAGTGAAATTGTATGTGTAATGTAGGTCTGCGGCTGTTTAAAGAAGGAAAAGATAGGGAATCTCGTGGGAAGGTTGGTAGCCTTTTTCTGTGCCATTTACAGGTTCTAGATCAAAATATTGAATTTCTTTATTCTGCCTGCAGTGGGATGATCATCCTGCAATAATGGCCGTGGGGGTGGTGGATGGGACTTCGGAAGCCATTTTCCAAACCCTTATCTCTCTTGGTGCCTCAAGATCAGAGTAAGCTTGCTTCAAATCTCTTAAACTTTTGATTGAGGTGGTAACATATATTTGAAACTTTTCAATTGATAACAACTCTGACCTTTGGCATTGCTGCATCAACTGATCCCATTTTCAGACAAAAGTTTTATGTTGTTTAGAACTATGAGAGTACTGAGTAAGTTACACAAATTGAAAACTATATTTTTTTAGAAATTTAAACTTAAAACGGCACCGTGTGAACACAAAAACTACAGAAAAAATTGTGTTTAGTGACCATATCCATAAACAAAGGCAATGTTGAGAACTCCTGTTGTGAAGGATGTATACTTCCTAGCTTAGAACCGTATAGTCTTTAAATCCACAACTTATATGGACTGAAATGCAATCTGAAGTTAATTGTAATCTATTGTTTGGTGAATTATGGTACCCCATTTACTTGTAACATGATAGCCAGCCATTATTCCAATGACTCATTTCCTTTGGTTGGATACACTCGCAGTTTTAATTATCAAATAATTGATCCATGTTAGTTAAAGGTCTACACATCTAATACCAAAAGTAATTTTGCAAATCTGCTTGCAGATGGGACTTCTGCTTCTACAAGGGCAGTGTGGTTGAACACCTTGATGGTCATACTGATATTATCCACAAACAGTTGTATAGTGATTGGTTACCCTGGTCAGATCCTAATATTCTAACTATATGATCGCTTCTATCAGTGCAGATGCCTAACTGTTTTCATTTAGCTCTAAATCTATTCATTTACCTGTTGTAATTTGTAGGGGAATGAGACAAAGGGATCTCTTGTTGCGCCGTTATTGGAGAAGAGAAGATGACGGAACATATGGTTGTAATGCTGTGGAAGAAATTCTCAAAAATTATTCCACCATACCTAATTTTGAATCAGAAATAACTTTCTTTTGTTTATTCTGTCACAGTTATACTCTACCATTCTGTGTACCACAAGAAATGCCCTCCTCAGAAAGAATACACTCGTGCCTGCCTCAAAAGTAATGTATGCTTAAATTTAAAAAGAAAAGAATATTCACTAGAGTTTAAACCCGAGTTTCTTGTATGCATTAATGGAAAATTAAACATATAAAACAAGATTGCTGTTGGTTTCTTGAACTAGTGACAAGCTGGGAGTCTCTGTGGTCTCTGTCTTTTAAATGCACTCTCGTCTGTCTGTAGAAGTGACTTGACGTAAAATTGTATCAATTTTGAAGCCTGCTGGTAAACTGACTATTATGTTGCGTCAGTATGGTTTTAGTAATAATAATAATGGTATTTTAATTATATTTTTATTATCATTTATTGTTTTATCACCATCCATTTCAATTTCTTTCCTTTACTTCTTTTTTCCAATGTGTTGACACTTGCATTTTGCAATCCATTTGTGATGAGATGTCCTTATTTATGTGTTCTTAAGTGATATATAGTTTAAAATACCAGGGGGAGAATAGGATGTAATATTCTTCACTCTCTTGCAGGTGGCGGCTATGTAGTATCACCTCTAAACCAAGGGAAAAAATCCGTTGTAAAGCACATGCTTGCTATTGATTGGAAATGCTGGAGATCTTATCTTCAACCTTCTTCAGCTCGATCTATTACCATCCGCATGCTTGGGAGAGTTGCTGGTATTTCTTCTACTGTTGCTGGAGTTTTATACTTATATATTCATTTATTGATTTGATTTTCACAATCTTCTATGAAATGAATTGGGAAGTATTATTTCCTTAATTGCAGCATTAAGGGAGTTTTTCAGAGCAAAACAAGGAAATTATTCTTCTGCTGATTTTTCATCTGGTGAGTTGAGTAGAACCAATCGGATACATCAAATGAAAGCTCAAACGCCAACAGAGGATGGAAAGGCCAAAGAAAATATAAGTGAAGAAGTGGATAAAATCCCTTCAGAACATGCAAGCCTTGTAGGCCTGAATGATGCTGCTGACGAATTCTTTGATGTTATGGAACCATCAGACTATGACGATTTAGAAAATGGCTGGACTTCTGATTTTTGTCCAGAAAAGCACTCTCAGGTACCAGATTTGTCAAATTGTTTCTTGTTTCTTCTCATTTATTAAGGGAAGTCAGAGTGGGTTTTAAGTCATTTTGCTTCAGTTACATCATCTAAGGTAATTACTGCCTGTGTGCCAGTTTTCTTAAAAATTTGTTCCTATGTAAGTTGCAAATACATTCATCTTAAACATAATGAATTTAAACTAAAATAACTGTTATATGATTATTATAATACTCATCCTCCTAGAGTCCGGTCCTCTCTCTCTCTCTCTCTCTCCCACATGCATGTACACTGAAAGACATGAATATGTCAGGATATAAATATTCCTTTATATCCAACTATTATTTAATATGTTGATTTATACACTGTTGAGAAGTTTATTGCCGGGCATTCTGATGATTATGCACTTGCTAATCTGATACTTGTTACCTCATATTATGGTGAGCTACTGTGGGTCTTAATCACTGCACAACGACCTTCACCGTGTACGAGTTTACATCATTGAGTTTTGTTTCTTATTTGGAAAAATACAAAAGAAAAAGATGGAAGCAATCCTGTTTGCATACTTTTTTAACTGCCACCAGTTGCATATCTCATGGTATGCATGACCAGCTATCTGACTCACCCTTTTGTTTCTCTGTTCCTGTTCTCTGGTGGATGCTTGAACATTCCAAATATTGCTTGCTTGGTTTCCTTACTTCACTCAAGGATGTTGATGGTTGCAGGATACACATCATGCAAAGTTATCAACAGCTGCTGGTTTTGTCAGAAAATTGCATGATCTTGCAGGTGAATTTGATTTGGGTTACCAAAATCATACTGAAATCTTCAATTCGTGGCAAAAGAAATTTGTTTCTATTATAGCTGCATTTCATTTTCTTTCTTGATCTGTTGATGGCAAGAGCTTTCTGTTTATCACAGTTCAGAAGAGGGGCTATGTGGACTTACAAGGGATGGCAAGGGAAGACAACTTGTGCTGCTATGGAACTACTCTTCAAAAGGATCCAACTTGTATGTTGACTTGCAGTTGGACGTCAACTGATCCCTCTACTTTCTTAATTCGTGGAAACACTTACCTGCAAGATCGTCAAAAGGTATGAATTGCAAAATTAGTTACAAAAAAGCTGTCTTGGATATTGAATTTAAGAGTACTATTGGCCTGTGAGATTGACTGCAATGTAAACAACTCACACTTCATTTTGGATGCAAGGAATGTGTAATTCATAGTACCCTTATTCAATTTGTTTTGGTATTATTTCTGATGGTAGTCTCAAATGCTTTAATGAGAATCGTGGTATCTTGACATGCGGTTCTTATTATTCCTCTGTTACTTTATTATGTTTTTTCAGGTTAAGGCAAAGGGCTCCTTGATGCAAATGGTTGCTGCAGATTGGCTAAAGTCTGACAAACGTGAAGATGATCTTGGAGGCCGTCCTGGGGGAGTTGTTCAGGTTAATCTTTAATTGTGTGTGAAAAATTTTCTACCATTAATAATACTGATCAGCTCCATAGATGTTGGATTTGCCCCATGATAGTGATTGTAGAAATTTTACAAGCTTTATTCTACAGAAATACGCAGAGAAGGGTGGGCCAGAGTTTTTCTTCATTATAAACATACAGGTAATGTCAAGTCAAGCAAGCCTCAACCTATACTGTTCTTTTATGCTCGAACAAAACAAGCCTTAACCTATGATATTCAAATCGTGCATATAGAGTGATAGAATTGTTTATATGAAACAGGTGCCTGGTTCAACAACATATAGCCTAGCTCTATACTATATGATGACTACTCCTGTTAAGGACACACCCTTACTAGAAAGCTTTATCAAGGGGGATGATGCATATCGAAATTCGAGGTTTAAACTCATACCGTACATATCTAAGGTTTGTCAAAATGATGACGTTTGCACGTTATCTGTTCTATAACTTCTTATTATAGTACTTGCTTGATATTTAATTATCCAATGACCTCATTTGCAGTAGAAAATACTGGAAAAAAGCAGAGAAAAACATGCTTAACATTATTTAACCAATAAAAGAAACTCCTTCCACATTTTTAACTAGGGTTTTCCGAGTTTCCATGTCACTTTATAATTTTTCTTTGATCTATTTCTTGTTTTTCTCCTCTTTATCCTTTTAGTTCTCACAAATGTTCATTTATATCAAAGTTCTTGAAACCTAAGGTTTACAATGCATAGATTTGTTCCCTGTAAACTCTGGAGAGCATAAGAGTGTTCTTTTTCAGAAAGAGATATATTGCTGTATCTGCTGCATTGATTCCATTCAACATCTTTTATAATCCATGGCTCATACTTGTCTGAACTTATTTTATAAGGGTTCATGGATAGTCAAGCAGAGTGTTGGAAAGAAAGCTTGCCTGATTGGTCAGGCTCTGGAAATTAATTATTTTCATGGGAGGAACTACTTGGAGGTAATTTTTGCAAGCATACTATATTTTATGGTGGATGGGAGTTGGATGGCAGGAAGTGATTTAATGTCTGTATTCTATAAAACAGGTTACGTTGAAATTTATTTACTCAAACATCAAATTTTTGTCATTGTAATTCAGAGTTTGGTGAAATTCATATCTATGCTAGCATAACACTTGCTCTTCAATCCATTAAGAGAGAAAACTTGACTTGGATTTACTAGATGGGACGGTCGGAGTCCCTTTTTTTTGGGTTCGCTTATAGTGTTTTACTTTTGTCAAATGATGATTCTGACATTTGTCAATATGATTTCAGCTTGGGGTTGATATTGGGTCGTCAACGGTTGCCAGGGGTGTGGTCAGTCTTGTTCTTGGTTACCTCAACAATCTGGTTATTGAGATGGCATTCTTGATACAGGTAAAACCTCTTAACTTGTATACTGTGGCAAAAGGTTCTTCAAGCTATCATTTACATTTATGCTCTAGTTCCAACCTTGCATATAGAAAAGTTTTTATCATGAATCAGCTCAAACAAACTTGTATAGTTTGATGACCCGGCCTAACTAGCACAAGATTAAACATATTTGAATTCCTGTACTCATTATGGCAAAGACATATTATGCCTCTGCGTACTCTGATATTGGCCACAAATGAGTCTTATGTCCGAAACAAAATCCTGATATATCATGTTTGTGAGTTATCAAAGAGGACAATATTGTATTAGTTGAGTCACATCATCATAAATAGTATTACAACCAGGTCACTCAATTAGAAATATGCCAACGAGGACATTGGACTCTTAAGAGAGTAGATTGTAAGATCTCACGTTACTTAGATAGGATCTTGGACTATACTTTATAAGTGCTATGACTTGTTTAACTAGCACGAGACTTTTTAAGTGGGTCCGGATTAGGTCCCACGTTAAGAATAAAAGCTCACGGCGTCACGTTTGTGGGTTGCCAAAGAGAATAATATCATGCTAGATAGGTCGGGTCATTACATATAGCTCATAGAATATAAATTACTAAATACTTGCACAATGGGCCAAGTTGTTGCACTCTAAATTCTGACTTATTTGGAACAAAAATTTCTCTTAGATGGATGAGAGAGTTGATGAAGTTGCAGCACTAGATGCTATTAATTAGTTGACCGTGCAAATCCCACCTATTCATAATGACGAATGACTCCGTGCGCATTCTAAATTCTGATGTTGTGCTTTCACAGGCAAATACAGAAGAAGAGCTCCCAGAATTTCTCCTGGGAACTTGCCGGCTGAATCATCTGGATGCAGCAAAAGCCGTGATGGTGAAGCCATGATTATGCCCCCAACTTCAGATCTTCTTCCTTGCATCAAGTCTCACTTACAAATTAGTTCATAGACAGACAAACAGGAATCAAGATGTGCGTGCAAAAATGATTCTTTGATTCAACGAAAATTGTAATGTAATGGTGCCATATATAATCAAATCTTTGTACAGATATCTTGAATAGTGCTTGTATCCTTATAAACTTACAAGGTTATAAATTGATTTGTTTTATGATTGCCATGATTGTCATAGCAGATACCAACAACTAATCAGAAAAATAAAAGAAATAAAGGGTAAGCCTGGTGAGGTTTGCACTACCGAGGGTTAGGAAAATGGAATGGTGGAGGGGGGCCTCCCTTTGACCCTGCCTGAAACAACTAAAAGTGCTCCACATCCCTCGATGTCCACTATTGAAATTGACACCTTGTGTCACACTACTAACGTTATTTTATAATTTAGTGGAAGTGTGTGCCCACCAGTATCACACAACGGCGGCACTCATTTTGGTTTCCCCGACGCGCATCCTTTGAATTCGGAATCATTCAACCCAAAAATAAAAATAAAATTTCGCGGACTCAGGGCTTTAAAACAGTCTACTGATACCGTGCCTAAGAAATATTCAGTTTTATAGAGAATGCAGTTATAATATTTGATAAAATTAATTTTCAAAAATATATAAATTTTAAAAATAGTTTACATATACTTAATAAATTTTATTTGCTACAAAATTATTTATAGGAACTTTGATAATTAAAATGTATACAAGTTTAAATAAAAATTATTTTTAATTTAATTGTCCGTATTTTTATAAATATTTTGATTTTAAAATATTTGTTTTGTATTATTTAATTTCTTTTTTTAATTTTAATTTTAAAATATTTTTTTAAGAAATAAAAATAAAAATATTAAAAATTTAATAAAAAAATTTATTTAAATTTCATTGATTTTAATTTTTAATTAGAGTTGAAATTCTCTAATTACCTTAAGGTTTTTTTTTATTTGTATATTTGTAACGAGTGTACTTGAAAATATATTTAAGAATAAAATTATTTTTTCAAAATTAAATTTTGAAGAGCAACTAATTATTATTATTATTATTACTATTAATTTATATTTTTAAAAATTATTTTAAAATAGAGTAATTTTACTAATTTTTTTAAAACAATTAAAGTAATTTTTAAGTATTCAAACTAATTTTAACTCTTTCGACAAAAATTTTAAAATAATATTTATTTTACTTGTTAATTTTTATTTTATAGTGTCTTTTATATTCTTTAGAAATTTACTTCTCAACCAGAGAATCATTTATTCTAATTACAAATCATGCACCACATTCTTAGTTACACAAATTATTTGATAATTTTTAATTATTATTATTATTATTATTTATAAAATATAATTTTAATTATTGTTATTATTAAAAAATTATGTGATGTAAAAAAAATTAGATTATTAATTTTAATTTTATATTATTAAAAATAAAATATCCTAATAAAACACCATTTCTTTAGAACAGGTACATCATTAGACAATTTGTGCTCTTTTACCAATTTATCCCTCCACAAATAATAATAGAAAATGTCCTTCTGACTCTTACTGTTCTTCTTCTATTACTTCCAATTAGTTAAAATCGCTCTCTCTGTGTTCGGTTTTTGAACACAGATTCAGAAACCAGACCAAGTTCAGCTCTTTTCAATTTTAGGGTTTTCTTTTAATTTTTTTTTAATTTTTCTTTGTGTGTGTGGGGCCAGTTGGAAGTATTGTTGCCTGTTAGAGTCGCAGCAGCAGTGGAGGTAATTTATGAGCACGAGATCCCGACACTCTGTACGGGTATACCGCAACATGTTCCATTTTTTTTTCCCTTCCTTTTTATTGTCTTCTTCTTCTTCTTCTTCTTGTTTTTGATTTTACGAGTAAAAACATTAGTTTGGTGAATTTTTATTTTGTTTTGTGATTTAGCAGTCCACGGAGTGCTGGGAAATAAGAAAATGGATCCTGTTCTGAAAATCGCTGTGTTGTTGACACTTCTCGGATTGGGTACGTAGAATAAATGTTTAATTTTTCATGCTTGTTTATTTGTTTTCTTGTTTCTGTTCTTCAAATTATGTTGCTCTGCGTTATTATTAAGTATTCGAAGAGCGTAACTGATGATACAGAAGGCGGATATTGTTGTCGGAGAGAGAGTTGTAAAGATTATTTGTTAATTGTATTGTTATCTTTTGGGTCGGCAGTGTTTGACGAAATAGTTGTTATTTTTAGAAAGATTACATTTTTCCTTTTAGATATGATTGAACAACAATTGGATTGGATTTATTCTAATAATCTCTTTTAGCCAATGTAATTTCCCCAGTTCTTCTGCCTCAACGCTGTCTTTTCCCTATTCAGCTCTATTTTGTTTTTGTAATGTTTCCAAAAGTGAAATGCTCCAAACTTAGCATTTAGATGTAATAAAGAGATGGAAAAAGCCTGTTTGTGAATGGACTGGGTAGTGGAGACTAGGGAGTTTGCTAACTATAAGTTTTCTTCTGCTAATACTGTAAAATACTTTTGAATTTCTTTTTCTTGTTTTAAATAAGAATAAAATTGACCTCTCCGTGGCTTTTACTGGTGGTAATTTCTAGTTTCTGCACCAGTACACGCCTCTCCTACTAAAAAAGATTTTGGACAATGTGAAAGAATTGTCACAGAATGGGCACATTCTTCACTTGATCAAGAAGTGAAAGAAGACAAGCACAAGCTACAAGATTTGTTGTTTTTCCTACATGTCCCCAGAACTGGAGGGCGGACATATTTCCATTGGTAATTCCCTATGAATGCAGTGCAGTCACTTAGAATTTTTAAATATGATCATATGTAATTCTGGTAATTTGTTATATTTGCAGTCTCCTGAAGAAGTTGTACTCTGGCTTTTTGGAATGTCCTCGTTCTTATGACAAGCTGCGGTTTGATCCAAGGTACTATATTGTTGTTTGTGTTCTGTTGTTTATGCTAGAGAAGTTTGCAGTATTCTTTGGTGAATATGTTATTTTATCAAATCATTCGAAATTTTAGTATCGAATAATCTTTCTTTTATTTTCTAGTTTTTAATAGGAATTTAGTTTTACCTGAAGTAGATTATTGAACTTGCTTAACAGCTCTGGTGGCTAGAATGGTCCTTGGAAACATTGAGAGAAAACCTCTCTGGAAAGGAGAGATATTTTACTTATAATCATATATTTGTATAGGGAATAAGTTGGAAGCTTCACAGTTGGTTGAAAGAAGTGGACTGTTATATGATGGAGCCAGTATCTTTTTTACTCAGATATGGTATTTCTTGTAAGAATAATAATTGGAACTGGAAAAGGGGAAAAAAACACTATTGAGATATGAAAGGATCTGGAGGAATTTTACAACACATTTTTTGTTCATAGACTTTTGATGTGGTTTATCTCTTTTTTAAAAATATTTTTACAGTAGATAAGAATCATAAGTGTTGCTTAAGTGCTTCCACTATGTTAACTTGTAATCAACTAATTTTATTTTGCAAAAGTTTGCAGAAGTAAAAGAATAGTCTTCACACCAGTTTCTCATGTAGCTTAACTGTACAAAAATTACCATATATTTTTAACTAATTTTGCGTGTCGGTGGAGCTATAATTGATCTAATTTCTGTGATTTATGCAGCAAAACAAACTGCAGGTTGTTGACCACTCATGATGACTATAGCATGATGTCCAAGCTTCCTATAGACAGAACATCAGTGGTGACAGTACTTAGGAATCCAATAGACCGTGTCTTTAGCACCTATGAATTTTCAATAGAAGTAGCAGCAAGATTTTTGGTGCATCCTAACTTAACTTCTGCAACAGAAATGACTAAACGCATACGCACTAAGAATAACGGAGTTAGCACCCTGGATATATGGCCCTGGAAATACTTGGTTCCATGGATGAGAGAAGACCTATTTGCTCGGGTATGTTTGTGTTGTATATTTCTGCCGGATGTCTTGTAAATTTTTTTCCTCTTTTTTTTTATATTTTTGTTCTTACCACACACACTGCACAGAAACCTTTTCTCCTTGCACTCCAGGGATATTCAATTTGCTTTTGCTTCTCATAATAGTCCATTAGTAATACTTGGTTATCCCAGTATTTGTCATTTGGATTTCTTTTCCCCTACTCATTGTAGGTCTCTTAGGAGATATAAATTTATGTACATACAGAAGGAAGGGCTTCCAGGATGATCAGATGGCTGAATCATGGATTCCATAGAAAGAGCATACGTGGATTTTATATCCTGTGCTAAACAAATGAATCTTGAAACTCCTTTGACTCCAAAGTCCAGAGGTTCACTTTGGACTTTGGTGTCAATGATGAACCATTTTGGTTTTGAAATTTTTTTTTGGTTGATATTCATTATCAGTAGAAAATTCTGTGTTATTAAAATAAATAAATGAGGAGCAAGGAGGTGAACTGATGTACAACATCTAGGCTGGTTTGGTGTTGTCTTATTTTGTTTAAATTAGACTTTAATTTCTTGTGAGAGATGTGTTTGAGTTATTTGTTTTGGTTGGTTTTGTTATTGTTAGGGGAATTCGATTTCTTGTTAGAAGTTGATTTCTTCTCTTTAGTTTTCATTGTTCTTGTTGGGTAGGATTTCTATTTCTTATAGGAAGTAGATTTCTTTCCTCTTTTGTTTAGGTTTATGGACACTGAAAAAAAGGCCTTATTTTATGTCTTAGAATTAGACTTCGAATGCTTTGAGATTATTGAATGAAGATTATGATGTTTTCCCTACATCATGAACTCAATTAATAGCCTTTCTGTTATAATATATATATATATATATTCTAGAAATGTGAGGTGTCGTGAAGAAAGTGTACCTTGTTAAGTGTTAGTTGTCTTGCTTCCTCCAATTAAAAGTCAATTGTACTCCACATCTCAATCTCTCTATCAACCCTCCTTTACTTTGTAGGCCATTTCTATACTTTTCTAAGTGGACTTGTTCACAGTGGAACATGATCCCTTGGAGGATTACAAATTCTTTTTGTTTGTAGATTGCTATATAGTGGCATTGGCAATACAATTTTACCTTGTGGGAGAGGTTGCACCATGGACTGTAATTAATTTTACATATTCTACTGTGATGGAACAGAGAGATGCCCAGAGAAAGAGGGGCTTAAGGCATGTTAACAGCAATGACCCGTACAACATGGAGGAAGTTGTAATGCCATTACAGAAATTCCTTGATGAACCATTAACTCAAGAAATTGTTCACAATGGAGCGACATTTCAGGTACTCTATCTTGTGGTATCTCTTATTATGTTGGATTCATGTATTTTCATTACTTCTATTTAAGCTTCATTTAGGATCGTGGTGCTCAACAAAGCTGAAAAAGTTGGCATTTGGTAACCCCAACTTTTAGTTGGACTAACTCATATTTAATTGCTAAGACTTCCATCTTACAATAACTGTGGCACCACATCTCAATAGCAAATGAAGCCTTACTCTGTGTTTGTGTCTGTTGTTTCTTTGAAATATTTCTAAACATACATTTGAGATGTGGCTGTTAATTTCCACTGAATTTCTTACAGGATTGTAGCCATAAAAATTGAATTGTCAAATTTCTCATCAACCAATTTCTATTGCAGGTTGCAGGATTAACTAACAACTCATACTTAGTGGAAGCACATGAAGTGCGCCATTGTGTGCAGAAGTTTAAAATTCTTGGTGAGCACGTTCTTCAAGTTGCCAAGGTAATTGGAAATAGGTATTTAGAGTTGTGGATAAATTTACTTCACAATATTATTTTTCTGATAGTTGTTCTCCTTATGGTTGCAATCATGTTAGATACTTGTAAATCTTGCAGAGGAGGTTGGACAATATGATTTACGTTGGTCTCACTGAGAAACACCGAGAATCTGCAAAAATATTCGGGAATTTAGTTGGTGCACAAGTCATCTCACTGATAGCAGCGTCAAACTCTAGTATGGAGTATCCATCAAATGAAAAATTAGGTTAGTTTTGTGAACAATATTTTCGGTTTTTGGTCTTGAATGCTTAATATAATGCATCAATCTAGAGTCATTGAGTCCCTAGAAATTCCTACAAATAGGAGTTCAAGTGGTTAAGTTTATTTGAGACCATCCATCAAACATTAATGTCAAACAGAACTTATCTAGAAACAAACTTGAGTTACTGAAACTTTGGATTACTAATCCACAATGTTTGTTAATGCCATTGAGAAGCTCAATCACCAATGCTCCTTCTGCACACCTGGGCTGTTGTATCAGGCTGCATCCTGTAACTTTGGTTGATTAAATCATTATGGAACCACAGAAGTTCAATTGTACATGATGAACATAATGCAATACTGAGTTCTGGGTGTTGCATTTAACTCCAATAGTGTTTCTACATTTTCATTTTTGATCTTTGCATAGCTCTTTGTTAAATTCATTTGCCTGTGCTACAGAACAGAATTCCTCACTTGCAGATTCTGAGGCTGACGGTAATTACCACCAGGTAAGCAACATGGACTTTTCCATTTTAGTTATGAGACATTTGGTAATGACACATAAATATGGTAGCATTCTTACCGCATTTTCTTCTTCCTGGCTCACAGAATAGCACTTCAGACCAAAAAGCTACTGGGAATGCTGCTGAAAATGACAAAGGAAGTAAGGAAAATGTAAGCCTTTATTCGCAATGTGATTTTTTACCCTAAAATAAGAAAAAAATGAAAAATAAAAAAGGCCATAATTTTCTTTGCCAGATGACCTTGGGAAAACTTATGAAAGATTATAAAGTATGCATGTCTTCCTTGAGAAAATCCCAATCTCATCGACGCACAAATTCTTTGAAGAGAATCTCACCAGCAAACTTTTCTAAGGAGGTACATTTAAGCTTTTTTGAAGATCAGTTGATAATTTGTGATTTTCATTATCCATTTTCCCTTGCTTGTTACTGGCAATTTGACCAATGAAATTTTGCAGGCTCGTCTTCTGGTTCCAGGAGTAATTCTCCAGCAGATAAGTTCACTTAACAACCTTGATTTAGAGCTGTACGAGTATGCTCGTGAAATCTTTGCAAAGCAAAGTGAACATGCTAGACATAAATTGGTCAGAACAGTAAGCCTCTCCATCTGTGTGTAATTGTGTAATCTCATTCTCTAGTCTACGTACCTAGTATCTATCCATCTAAAATGCATGTTTCTATATCAATTGTTCACTTTTCATTTGATGTCCACTTTTTTCATAATTTGTCTTTTTTCATATTTGCAGCTGCTTGATTTGCTTTAGTTTTTTTTTAATATTTTTACATGGTGAAGGACAGAGTCAAAAGTTACGGAAATAATTTTGATTGTTTGTTTAGTCACTGCCAATGCTCTTTAAAGGATGCATGTATTCTTACATGGTGATGGTGGCCTAACTTTATCAGTATATTCATTTTGCAGGATGGTCTGGAGAGCATGTTGAGCGAATCCTATGGCATCAAGCTCTGGCAAGTCCTTTATTTAGCCATGCTTATGGTTTTTCTACTCTTCTTCTTTCTGTTTGTAAATGCTAGAAGAAGAATATCAAAAGTTAAGATATGATTGAATGTTGTTCATTTTACATATTATAGAGAGAGAGAGAGAGAGAGAGAGAGAGATACCAGACCACCCACATGCAGAAGAAAAAACATGTGTATTTCTAGCCATGCTTATGGTTTTTCTACTCTTCTTCTTTCTGTTTGTAAATGCTAGAAGAAGAATATCAAAAGTTAAGATATGATTGAATGTTGTTCATTTTACATATTATAGAGAGAAAGAGAGAGAGAGACCAGACCAGCACCCACATGCAGAAGAGAAAAACATATGTATTTTAGAAATGAAAGAATCTCGGGAGTCAGCTTAGTGTCCTTCCAATTCAGTATGGTTGTGTTGTGTAGTGTTTCTTCTTCTTATTAAAAATCAACGACTTGGCCATGTTGTTTTTTCTATTGAGATGTCTATCTATTATGATAAGGCCACCCTATTGATAGTATTTGAGAGGGCCATTCAATAAATTTAGTTATAATCCCAGTGAAATGATGAAGAAGTGACCCAGGAGAGAGAGATGAGTTTAGTTTGAGTTGCTCTTGGAAATCCCTTTGCTTACAAGCTACATCGTCTGTCTAATCTACAAAATCGACTCTTAGTCATGATTTTTATCTTATGACAAACGGGATTATATCCTTTAATAGATGATTATGATAATGAGGGATGACAAATAGACAGAGTCACAATTGAAGCTCTCTCTGTTATAGGCTTTTTGTCTTGTTGGGTAAGGACACTTTGCTTTGAAATAAACAAGTTAAATAAATAAATCGTTGGTTAGTGAAGCAACTTTAGTATAATGAGGCAATTAAAATTGGAAGACAAAATGGTGGAGCAGACAAAGTCTGACAGTTAGGGCGTGTGCCAGGTGCAAGTTAGCGCTTTGCATCTGCATTTTGGCTTGCGGAGTAGTGGCAAAGTGTTTTCAATCTCCCCTGAGGACAACTTTGATTTCTCTTCTTTTATTTTAATTTATGATTTTGTATTCTGTATGGTATGGTAGACTTTACAAGTCATAAGAAGACAACTGTTATTTTCCAAACCCTTTTAGTAAGTATTTTATTTAAGGTTTTATCTTTGTTTACCATTTGTAGCTGTGCTATCAACATGTATGTAATATTACTTTGGTGAATTGACCAGTAAATTTGACTAACATTAATTTGGAATAAAATAAATTATAAAGAGTAAGCACTTGATTAGCTTGTGATATGAACCCTTAGATACACGTATGATTTCAAATCTTTCAAATTTTTAGTGATTATTTATAAATAAATATATATATTATTATTATTTTAACTATTTTATTTTTTCTGTTTCTTACTAATAATTATTAATGGCATCTAAATTTTACAAATTCACTCTTTTGCATCCCAAATGGTAATGGAATATTCTAAAGTTTACCATCTACAAGTGTATGACAGATGGACGATCAATGATTGTGAGGTCCCATGTGCTCATTCTCGTGCTCCAATTTTCTCGCCTTACTTGCAATTTCATAACATGTACAGAAACTAAAATCCGTAAAATCTCAAACCACGACGCACGGATTCAGAGGAAAGGGAATCTCACCCACTGGTTCTCAAAATGTCGGTGAATTTTTGCACTGATTTCTAAGATCTCTTTTTCTTTTCCTTGGGTAAAGTCACATTTTCATTTCTTCTTCGTATGTTCTTCCTCAAAAGGTTCCTTGTTATTGTTATATGCCTGTTTTCAAAACCCTTGCATTTTCTTTTGGCTGCGCTCTCTCTATTTTTCTTTTTTTTTGGTTACTGAGGAAAAATGATGGATAAAGTTGTGAAAATTTAATGTCTGTTCAATGCGTTTCTGGGACTTTTCTTCCTGAAGGTAACTAAGGATAATAGCCTACTTTAACTGAGCTTTGACTTTCTGCCTAGCATTTCCTTTGTTTTGGTTTGCCTGTCCGTTTGGTCGCCGAGAAAATTAAGGGAAAAATGAAGAAAATTTTGAATTAATGCTTAATATCGACATGGGCTTTTAAGAAAACGAAGACCCACTTCATACTATGTTTTAAATTATTTATTGCCTTCTGATATGTTGGATTTTCCTTTTTCTTTCGTTTTCTCAGTGGCCAAACGGGAATTATCATTCTTTTTGTTTATTTGTGGTGATTGGACTGGTATGTTAGCTTCAGCAATTTTCGTTGGTCAAAATAGAAGTAACCACCTGAAAACGACATGGTAATTCTTTCTGAAAGTATATAATAAAAGAATGTAGTCATTCTACCTGTAAATACGAATATTCTTTTCAAATTAGGAAACATTCATTAATGGAGGAATATTCTGAATTTTTGGTCTCAACTTTGGTCCAAAAATATTTTATACTACTAAAATGATTTGTTACTGATAAATGTAGCGTGCATATTTACGCTATTTTAGTTGGATAAGCTAAATTTATAGCGATATAATCCATAAAATATATTCTGATTTTAAATTTTTACTAGTTTTATTGAGACATTTAAGGAAACTCTTACTAGTCGTAAAGCATGTGAAGCACGTTTGTGTTTATAATTACATATGGCCAGAGTTTTACTTTAATTCGTATTCCTGAACCAATTTTTAAGGTAACTCAACCAATAGCAATAGTTACATGTACATATGTGGTCTTTCTTACCGAAGGGTGTGTGTTTCTTGAATCTGTAACTAACACGGTGTTTTTTTGGTTCTGTTTTGAAATGCATTCATAGATCGAAGACTAATATGACTGATTTTTGGTTTAACGAGCATTTCACTGGCATCTCGGATGATTTCTTTGATTTTCCGTTGGAAGACGTGGAAGGAGTGGAAGATGATAATGCAAACTTTCAAAACCTTGAGCCACCATTGGATATATTTTTGTTCGAGGGATCAAAAAGTAACCCTATTTCAGTGAGTTTTTTAATCTCTCCTCTAATGCAACAGCTTCTGCCTGTAAACTGGCATTGTTGTTTATTTGGGTTTCTTACGATGCGCAGAAGGTTTATTTGCTGCTGATATACTTTGTGGATTTATGGATGATCAAGTAAATAAATAAATGAATAAAACTTTTCTGTGCTTCACTTTTTCTTTATGTCTCTCAATTCAATGAAAAGGAAAGATATATTTATCCTATCAGGATGCAAGAATCTATACCATTCTCACCATCTTTGGCCTGTAGATTCTGAATATCAAACTCTTTAGGATATGAACTCATGTGTTCCACACTTGTTAGCTGCTGATAGATGTCAATATCATAGACAGAAGTAGATGGAGAGACGTTATACAGATCTACCAAGTTAATAGTTGTTTAAAAATATTCAGTCATCCATCCTCTTTAATTCCTATTTTAGAATCTCACAATTGATCAAATCAATTATTAAGCAGGAATCTACCTCTTAACCTAGTGTTTAGTTTTAAGATTTTCCTTCCGCATATGTATGTGCATTCACTATTTAATAATTTCTGTTGGTTACCATATAATCAGAGACTAGTCTTAACAACATACTTAGAATATGTAATTGGTTTTAATTTTTCTCACATGTTTGCAAATTGCATTTGTATTTTTATTGAAGCTGAGGATGATTGATAGCTGGATGTGTAAGTTTTGGACATCAGTTGTAACTTCAATTTTAAGTATCATTATGGTGGTTTTAACTACTTCAAAGTGCTTGCACCATCAAATGTTGAGCTAATTTCGGAAAGCATGCTTGCTGGAGAGGAATGAAGATTATTTTGAACAAAGAATTATTTTAGTGTATCAAAGAGGTAAACAATTTTTTTTTGAGTTTGGTGTCATAAATGAAGCTATTGATATCACTATGAGGTCTTGAGACAGTATCAAAGCGGACAAGATTTGCAAACAGAAGCATTGCATGTAAAAGATGGTTTCCTGAACTGTGAGATTGGAGTTCAATGGCGTGTCTTTATGATAAGAAATAGGATACAAAGCAGGGTACAAATCTACAAAAGTTGTTTGTTTGTGAGAGAATGGATGTGTAATTACTCTATAATCTATGTATTTAATTAATATTTATGTTGTTGTAGAGGCTTTGTGTAATCTATACATTGTGTTTGTTGGCCTCTTTAGTGAGAGAAAAAATATAACTCCTTTGAACTTTGTTTCTGATCAAATGAGATGAAATTTTAATACATTTGATGAGCTCTAGTCAGGTGCTACAAGTTTCCCTTACTTACTCATCTGATCTTTTGTTAATTGTTGCTGCTCCAATCTTTTTTCAGTGTAACAAAACTCATCTGGTGAAACCGCAGCGAAGCACTGCTGATACATCCTCCAATAGAAGCATTTGCCTCTCCAACAACTCTAATGACGGCAAAGATTCCCCGTTGTTGCAGACTTCCAGTCCAGTCTCTGTCCTTGAAAGCAGCAGCTCCTGCTCAACTGAAAAACCTGCACCCATTAATCCTAAACTTGTCTTTACAGTGAAGCGCACACGAAGCAAGCGCCAGCGACCTGCAAGTTTGAATGCACTTTCTGTGGTCCCTTTGATAACCTCAACTTCCTCTGTTTCTAAGGAATATCATCCTTCAACTGCTTCTGAGTCTGGGTCAGAAATCAATCTCGTGGAGAAGTCTGCCCAGAAGAAACAGAAAAGGCAAAAGAACCTCACAATGCTCTCAGGTTCCAGAGAGATTAAGAAACCATACTTTCAGCAAGCAGTTGTAGCTAGAAAATGCGTGCATTGTGAGGTGACAGAGACCCCACAATGGAGGGAAGGGCCTATGGGACCAAAGACCCTTTGTAATGCATGTGGGGTGCGCTACAGGTCTGGTCGCCTTGTTCCTGAGTACAGGCCTGCTGCAAGTCCTACCTTTATTCCATCAGTGCACTCCAACTCCCACAAGAGGATTATGGAGATGAGAAACAAGACCAGGTAGTAAACCACTATGGTAGTAAACCATATTTTCTTGCATCTTTGCACTGAAAACTAGAACTACCACAACTGGATATGGACATAAACAGAATAAGGCAGCAAACTGCAGTGGTTGTGAGTGTTTTTAGGACAGCAAGCTTCCTAGTGGGGAGCTCTCTTGTTTCTCTTCACCTTTTTTTTTAATGTTTTGTCTTAGCAGATTGGTTTTGTACATTAATAGAATAAGAGGTAGGAAGTAGGACTAGTAGCTTTTTTTTGAGCAGAGCACATGTTTATATTGTCATTAGGAAAAGGCAATAGAATATATCTGAATTAGGTAGAGGGAATGAGGTAAGATGTTGAAGTTAGTATTAGCAACTCTTATCTTTCTTATGCCCTCTGGTAGTGCTTTATGTGCTTGCACAATTATTTACCCGAATTGCCTTAGATTAGGGGTGTTGAGCAACAATATACACTATTTGTTTATTGTTTATTCTTGCATGCAACTTTTTTCGTATTTATTCAAATATTTATATTTTGTGTAAATATTCCTGCTGCATATTTGTACTCCTACACCTCTGCCCTGAGAAGAATTACTTGCTGGATCGGAAAACAAAAGTAGTTCCGCAGAATGCTATTTCTGCCAGATTTGATCTCATTATCTCATTGCGCTTAAACTCTGGCAGAAAGGTCACAGGGGCAATCCAAAAGCAAAACCAAGCAGAAGGTTTTCTTTGGCAGTATTTTTTGCGGATGTTTCTTTGACTTTTAAAGCTTTCCGGGCAGGAAAAAAAACTTGGTATTTGGTAGGGGTGGGAAAAGAATTATGTCAGGAGGTTGTTGCTGCTAGAAAATCCAATTTTTTTTGCACCAAAAGCACTGCAGCTTTGGTAAAGAATTGTAGAAATACAGTAAGCTGAACTAAGCATAAGATTGCTTTGGCCCTACCTTATTTTCATCTTCTTAAGGTCCACTTGAAAGTCGTAGAAATCAGACAATGTGAGCAATGCAGCCGCACGCACTGTCGTCACTGATGGAAATCTCGTCAGAATTGATCCAACTAAAGTTACTTTTTGAAAGCAATTTTTCCTGGTTGATGATTGCTGATTATCTCTTCTATTTGTTTCTTGGCTCTTGGATCGCTGTACAAAATGGGAACGGCTCTGCGTAGAGATTAGGTAGAGCATAAAGGTTAAGGTTTAAATTCAAATATGTGGTACTAATGCTATTCCCCAGCCCCATAAAGGTCTTGAAATTTGACGTCTTGTCTCTATTGTTGATATTTTGTTAGGAACTCTTTAGGAACTAGTTTGAAGTCTATATACAATTGAATGTCGTGATGCTGTTTTTAATGAGTCGTGGAAGGAACCACCAGCAGCAGCAGCAGCTATTATGCAAATTTCAAGTAATATCAGGCCAAGCCAGCAAGGAAAAATGGTGTTTCCTGTATCGTCACTGATGCCATGCTGCCAAAACCAGTGGCCATTGTTGGATCTTTCCTTCCAGTATATTATCAAAAGGCTTCATTCAATTGCCGAACTCGAGGACAACTTAACCATAATGTTTTGTACATAACAATCTTATAGGTCCCAATCTACTGCAAACGGATCAAAATAAAAATAAAAAATAAACCGAGTTGAAATTATTCGTATTCTGTTAAGAACGAAAATAAATTATATATAATAATAAATAAATTTTTCTCTGTCCTTCAATCTTACACGTCTACTCTTATTTATAGTTATCCTAAAAATTAAAATGATAAAATTAACACAATTATTTACAGAAAAAAATAAAACCCACAATATGAAAGTGAGATTCTTTAACAAATTCTGCATGCCTAATTATTCCACTTGCCCAACTAACTATCATCATATGCAAACATGCAACAACTAATTGCTATAATAACGATAATTTGACCTTCTTTTATGACATAGTCTATCATTCCTTCCTCTTTCAACATTAACCTTATCTTAAGATTAGTAGTAGGAAACTTGGTCTTCAACTTATTATATTCTTCTCACATTGTATCAGAATCGGGCAAAGATTTTTATAGAACTAAAACTGTCTCCACTAACTTACCACCACGTTTGATCCAACAAAATTCTTTAATTGCAGCTGGTTCTAAATTAGGTTGTCCATCGTTTGCTATCGGTGAAATCTCCGTAAGAACCTTGCTAGTGCTACTCACTTGTTTCTTTAATAGTAAAACATGAAAAAGGGGATGGATCTTAGCTGAAGATAGAAATCTAGTCGGTAAGCTATTTATCCAATACTTTCAACAATTTTGTAAGATTCAAAATATTTTTGGGAAAGCTTTTGGTGAGCCTGACAAAAAACTAATTGCTGGCAACGAGGTGATAACTTGAGTAAAACACATTCACTAATTTCATAAGTGACATTTTGCCTTTTCTTGTCAGTTTACTGCTTCATATAGTTTTGTAATTTTTCTATATTATTCTTAAGCTTTTTAAGCAAATTAGCTCATTATACAATGTTAAGTGGTGGACGTCTATAGAGAACTTGAAAGAGAGTCATTTTAACAGCATATGGAATGTAGTATTGTACCAAAACTTAACCCAAGCTAAATTGAATTTCCATGAATGAAGATATTGATTGTAAAGGTATCGTAAATATTGTTCTACACAATGATTTATCACTTTTGTTTGGCCGTCAGATTAAGGATGGTAAGTTGAACCCATATTAAGTTTTGTTCCTTGTAACATGAAAAATTCTTGCCAAAAATTGCTTTAAAAAATTAGATCTCAATTGCTTACTATAGTTCTTGGCGTATTATGTAGTTGAACCACATCTTCTACGAACACTTCAACTACCTTTTTTACAATATAAGGGTATGCCAAAGATTAAAAAAATAAGCATACTTTGTGAAGCAATCAACTACCACTAATATAACATTTTTTTTCGTGATGTTTGAAGGTCTTCCACAAAATTCAAAGAGATGTCTTCCTACACTTGTGATGGTATCGAAAGAGTTTGAAAAAGTCCCAATAGAGTTTGAGCCTTGTACATATTTTGTTAATAAATTTAGTATTTTAGTACATAACGTTCAACTTCTTTCTTTATTGATTCCTAATAAAAAGATTGTGAGAATCTTTTCTAAATTTTTAGTGCTCTTGAATGCCCTTCAAGTGTAGAGTTATGAAACTCATCCATTAGCTTTTCCTTTAATTTTAATATTGGATAAATAAGAACTCGATCTTTGTAATATAGAACTCTTCTGTTAGTAGATAATTTTGCATGTTAAGCTTATTATTTTGCACACTGACTACTTTTGCCAATAAATATAGCCCTTGTGCGTTAACAACTTGAATTTCTTTACATAAACCAAATAATAATTGAGTGATGGAATTGAGTTCTGAGGCTTAAACTTGTCGTGAAAGTCCATCAGCTGCAGCATTCTCTCATCTAAGACAATACAAAATCTCATAATCATAGCCCACGAGTTTTGTAACCCATTTTTGTTGCTCTAAGGTACTAACTCGTTAGTCTGAAAAATGCTTGAGACTTCTTTAATCCATTTAGATTTGAAAATGATGACCTAATAAATATGATCTCCAAGTCTTCACTACTTCTAAGATGATTAACGTTTCTTTAGCGTAAGTTGGCCACCCTTTTTCCTTGGTCCTAAGGCTTTACTCATGTAAGTAATAAGATGATCCTTTTGCAACAATACCACCCCAAAGCCTTGATCTAAAGTGTCAACCTCTACCACAAATAACTCTAAAAAATCTAGAATAACTAATACTGAAGTACTTGTCATAATTGCTTTTAACTTTAGAAAACCTTCTTCGACTCGCACAATAATAAGAATTTTACTTTACGAAGCAACATAATTAATAAAGTAGTGATTATTCCATAGTTTTCACAAACTTACGATAATATCCACTGAGACCAAGAAATCCTCGTAACTCCATAATAGTTGTAGATATTGGCTATGATTGCATTATTTGAATTTTTGTATCATCAACCTATACTCTATTTGAAGACATAATATGACTAAGATATTCTACAATTTATTGCCTAAAATTACATTTTGATAGTTTTAGATAGAATTAATGATTTGTAAGAACTTTTAAAGTTTTATCTAAATGAATTAGATGTTGATCTCAAGTAAAGCTATATATTAAAATATCATCAAAAAAATACCAAAATAAATTGGTGTAGATACCTTCAAAAAATGTTGTTCATAGTTATTGGGAATGTTGATGGTGCATTGCATAATCCAAAAGGCATTACTAGATACTGAAATGGCTATTATGAGTCGAAAATATTATTTTGTGAACATCATCTGGATGAACGCAAATTTGACAATATCTAGTTCGAAGATCTAATTTGTTAAAAAAGTTGGCATTGTTAAGCTCATTTAACATATCATCTACTGTAAGAATTGGAAATCAATCCTTAATCATCAATTTATTAAACGCACATTAATCGATACAAAACTTTTATGTCCTATCCTTTTTTTTTAACAAGTAATATTGGAGAAAAGAAAAGACTTTGGCTTTCTCAAATAATCCTTAAAGATAAGATATCTGTAATTTGCCTTTTTATTTCATTTTTTAACAATAAGCATAATGGTAAGGATGTATATTAATAGGTCGAGTCCTTTCTTTGAGGATAATTCTATGCACATATTCACGTTCTAGAGGAAAACTCTTTGGTTATTCAAATAAAATAGAGTAATTGTTAAGTTTTGACCTTAGTTCTAGTTCCACATCTTTTCACCAAGTAAAAAGTGAATGGGTTTGCTCCTTGACACTAACAGTAAAAAGTCCACTTGTCACATTGATTTCCTTAACAAAATCATAAGAGTACATAACACATGGAAATGTCACATGTTACCCAAAAAGGATACATTCTTGCCCATTCCATGCAAATTTCATTGTGAGGAGTTTTCAGTCACAAAAAATTAGTCCAAGCATTTTTAGCCATTGAACTCTTAGTACAACATTAAACCTTTTAGTGGAATTGCAAAAAATATGGCCATGAATCTTTTCCCTTGCAACTCAAATGGAATTTGATTGAACTTTTCCTTGTAGTATAAAGTGTTGCCATTGACAACTCGAACTTTAAATTCTTTGGTAGGTTCTACAAGTATTTGCAACAAGCAAACAACATAATAACTTATAAAATTATGAGTAGAATCGTTGTCAATTAATACTATAAATGGATTACCTTGGATGAAAGCGGTCATTCTTATCGTTTTTGGGCTTATCCATCCTATGAGAGCATGCAAGGAAATAGTTGGTTATGTTTCCACCGGGGTTAAGTCCCGTGCTCCTTATTGGTAACTTCACTATCTTCCTCTTGAAAGTCAACTTCAATAAGAAACACTTGTGGGGTCTTACAATGATGACCAATTGTAAATTTTTTATTACATTTAAAACATAATCCCTACTTTGAACGTTACTGCATTTCTTCCCATGTGATTTGTTGAATTGGTGTTGGCATTAGTGCTAAAAGTCTTAGATTTGTACTTTGCCTAGTAATGTTAAATTGACATCTTAATAGTTGTTTGCTTGGTTCTTCTTTTTATTCAAGTACTCATTTCGCATCCTAGCTGTCACGCCCTCTATATTAGGGTTCGTGAATTAGGGTTTTTATGAAAAAACGAAGGCAAAAACTATTATGTTGGAAAAATTTTGGCAAAGTTTTACTAATAGAAGTGATATCCATATGAACCTGCAAAATGATGAAATTTTAAACACTCCTCCCAATATATCTCATTAACTCCAACTACTGCCCCTACAATATAATATCAAAAAAAAATTATATTATAGTAGCTAAATTTGTACAATTTATATATTGTTCTTAACATTCTACCAATTACACTGTACAACACAAAATAATATACTCCGGGATATTTTTAACAATATTTTGGCCTCCCGCAGGGTCTACGTGTGTTTACAGCATCCAAAATCTGAAAAGTGAAGAATGAGCTAAAGCCCAATAGATATTCACATATAACTAATATTGATCAAGTAAATTTAAAACAATTATGCTCCCATTTTGTTAAGTTAAATAATAAGAATATATATATATATATATATATATATATATATATATATATAAGTTTATATTTACACATACTACGACGATAACAGATGAAGGATAATCACTATATGTAATGCATAATTTTGGGAGTACTATTCCTAAGGACTGCCGTCCAAAAATGTATGGCCTGCGTACTTTAGGGGTTTTATACCCAGGGATCGCCGCCCAAGATTTCAAGTTTACAGACTTTTACTGAAGGACTGAAAACAAGTCCATAGTCACCGATGCTAACTAAGGCCATACTATATGATATGCCTCAAGGATCTTCAAATGGTCAATCAAGATCTAATGGATATATTTTTTTTTCGGGTTTTGTGGATGGAAAGAGGTGTTGGGATATGGTATAGTTGTTGAGTGGATGAAAATTTGTAATTGGAATAAGTTATTAGGTCTGTAGAGGTGTTTTAAGGAAGCTGAAGGGTTATGTACGAATTTAAAGTGGGAATGTGATAAGGATAGCTTATGAAAAGTTTAGGAAGAGGAAATGGAGTTTCAATCAATATCAAGAGTCAAAATAAAGAAATTAAAAACTAGTTAATCAAGTTTGATAAGATCAGATAGCTACAAACAAGATTACTAAGTTGATTCGCCACACTCTAAGATAGAAAGAAGGAAGAGTGATAAGAATTGATAGATAATTCACCACTAAACAAGAATTTGTTTAGATAAGAATTTGGATGCAACTCAGCAAAATTCTGCTCATTCGTAAAAACTCCTCAATTACAAGCAATAATATTGTATTTATAGTAATGATAGTCTTTCCATGTTTAACTTATACTAAAACGCTTAATTCATCTATGACAAGAATTCTTAAGTAATTAAGTACTACTAAGTCATCTAGAATTCTATGAGAATAAATCTAATATATTAGTTTTTTAATCCTACTTAAAATCTTGCTTGTAGAACTCTACTTGATCTCAAACTCCTTGCCTTGTAACATTTTCTGCTGCTGCTAGAATTCTCCTTGGCATGAATGTCGTTTGTCAATAAGGATTAATCCTTCTTGGATGGCAACAACTTCATTTCCATGATGGAGCACATCACTATATTTCCTAATCCAATCACACATAGTAATAACGAAACAAGTTATTTATATCAATCTAACAAAATTTCAAACATCGGAGCATAATTTAACAACAATGGCATTACTAAATTTATTGAAGAATTTAAATATTCTATTAAAACATTTAATTTTATGTGAATTTTCTACCTTGATTAAAAGTGAGTGTGCCTTCTACAATTCTTTTACTCCTTGTCGCCTTTCTCAAGTACCACCTAATATCATATCAATACATCATTACTAAAACAAACTAGTTGAATTACTCAATTTAAAATTTTTTTAATAACGGTAAATTATGAATAAGTCCTTAAGATATAAGTAATTACAAAAATACCTCATAATTATTTACACTTAAGGCCAAAATTACTAAAATTCACTATCTCACCCTAAATTATAAAAAATTTTATTCTGACCCTAAAATATTTTTACTATCTACATAAAAAAATTTTAATTTATGAAATAAATAAAAATTTTTAAAATCTTTACATTTTTACCCCTAATCAAAATTTTACAAATTTATCAAATTCTTCGACAAATCTCCCAATCAAACAGTTAAATTTAACCCAAAATCCATATATCTAGCGTCCAATAACCTAAAATAATAATAAATTTTATTATTAAACTAATAGAACAAAAATTAATTATTTTCTTCAAATTTTTTAAAATACATCTTACCTCTTTTTTTTTCTTCTTCTCCTCCTCCTCCTCTCTTCTTCTTTTTTCTCTTCTTCTCCTCTTTTCTTCTTCTCTTTTTTTCTTCTTTTCTTTTTCTCTCTCTTTCTTCTCTTTCTTCTTCTTTCCCGTAGCTTCTGAAAGCCTCTCCAAATTTTTTACTGTTTGCCTATATATGAATAACAAAAAATGGGCTTGGGCTTGACATTGGGCTTGACACTAAATATAATAATTACCTCTCTCATGGTTCGAGTTTGGCGCATACAAACTTCATATGCCACTTCTTCCTTGAGTCCTCTAATAAAAGTTTTTGTCAAAGCATCATATAGTCATCCCTGAATTTTATTAGTCAATTTCTCAAATTCATGTTGATATTCTCTTACGATATTCCTTTGTTACAAACAAAATAATCTTTCATCAAAATTTAC
Organism: Xylocarpus granatum; assembly: GCA_019650275.1. Lineage (NCBI taxonomy): Eukaryota > Viridiplantae > Streptophyta > Magnoliopsida > Sapindales > Meliaceae > Xylocarpus > Xylocarpus granatum. Next base: position 237,592 of record BNST01000265.1, read on the forward strand.
GTACTCGTTTGATCCAAAGCGAGCTAGGAGCTTTCTCTTAAATACTCTCCATTTTAGTAAAGTCGTCGAAGCCATTGTCACTAATGGTTTGCTTCATTTTTGAGGTGATAAGATGATATGACAACACATTGGTGCTCCAAAACATCTTGGGTGTCAAAATACTACTTTGTTCGATCTAGCCATACCATGGGATCATCACCAATAAAGCACAAAAAATCCATCTTTCTTGGTTGATAAAAAAGGTTTGCATCAACCAATGTTTATTTTTCTCTTTGCGGTGAAAGTGAGCTTTTCAGTAAGTGTATTTAGAGATTGTTGATGCTATCAACATTTTATTAAAACTTGTACCCTCTTAGTTTTCTAATTCTCAAAACCCTGTTTGTATTGTAGTGATTTATGCTTTCAAGTGCTTAATCCTTTCTTTATTGGTCATAGTGTTTTATAATTTAACAAAGTCTCTAATACCAAAATGATAAGTCCCAACCTACTACAAATAGAATAAAATAAAAATAAAAAATAAACGAGTTGAAATTATTCGTGTTTTGCTTAAGGCGAGAACAAATCACATATAATAACAAATAAATTTTTCTATGCCCTTAAACTTCATACATCTACTCTTATTTATAGTCATTTTGAAAACTGAAATGACGAAATTTACACAACTATCTTAAAAAAAAATGACCTAGAGACTGAAAGTAAAATTTCCTAACAAATTCTACATGCCTAGTTACTCCACTTGCTCAACTAATTGTCATTATATGCGAACATGCCACAGTCAATTACTACAATAACAATAATTTGACCTTCAATTATGACATGTTTTATCACAATCAACAGTAAGATGGCCTTAGTCCAGTTGTAACTCAACCCAAAGTCAACTTTGAGCCCAAAAAAAAAGATGCAGGATCCAACAACTTGTGCAACAAACAAAGTTTTTCATCAGCAGCACAAACAATACTGCCACAGCATAAACCTCACAAATTGGTAGCAAAAGTAAATTAATGAATGGCCATAGTTCTTAGCTGTTCCCGTATCAAACTTCTGTTTTTCAAAGATTTATTTTATTACCAAGAAAAGGTCTTTTCTCGGTATTGTCTTGGTTGTTCGTTGCAATTTTGTGCACAGGAGTGTAGAAATGATTCAATTTGAAACCAAACCCATGGTGGAGCGGCAGTGGTACACCTCCCCTGCTAAACTTGTAAATATACATGCCAAGCCAATGCACCATGGTACACAAGCTAAATCAATCCCTTTCAGTTTGATTCACCTTTCTAATCTCTAACTCATTGTTTAAATTGTTGTTTTCAAGAAAAGTATCTTACTAAGCGTCATGGAATAAAAAATATGTTATTTTTTTATGCCATTATTGTTAGTGCCCTGGCCAGTCTCATCCTAGCCTGTTAAGGTAATTACATAACACTATTATTACTAAAAATAACAATTTAAATAATAAATATATTGTATTAAAAAATGTTATTAAATATAATTATTTAATAATTTATTAAAAAAATAAAAATTTGATATGATATAATTATTAAATAATTAAATTAATTAAAATTATATTATTTGTTGAGTATTTTTATTTTAATATTTTTTTATATATTATTTACAGTAATATTATATCAAAAATTATTACTCTGTAAAAATGGGCTGGTTATTTAAAATTAGATGGCGTAACTACTAATACTATACTAACTAGGATTCTAGCCCACCATTTATTTTATTATTATTTATTTTTTAAACAAAATGCATAAGTAGTATGTTCTTAGTTTTTCCAAGTGTCGGATTTCAGATAAACTGCCTAATTGGCATGTTTGCGTGCGTCGTTTTCTGCAGAAAAAGCACCTCACCCTCCCCCTTAGATCTCATTCGTACACGTGGCACAAGATAATTACAACATTAATAGAACAATTCATGTTACGCTTGGACAGTCTCATGCTGTCTGCTCCTGAGGACATAACGACAGAGATTCCTGGCCTGTCTCAGCCCTCCCCGCCTCGGTCCCACGATTCAGTGTAACGTCTCTATCATCACCGTCAACTCGATCCACATCATTACTCACCGATGGATTCAAGGTTTCCATTCGCAAGCCGACACGCATACACTCACAACATGCCACGTAAGGCCAAAGTCAACTCGTACGAAACACTGCCATAATGTGGTTGTTTTCTAGCTGTCAAAAAAATATATTAAGATTAATAACAATGCTCACGAGGCGCGTGAGGGCAAAGGCCGGTCGGAGAAAGTGTTTTGTTTAAGCCGGTGTCCGGAGCGTTGTCGTTTCGTAACGTGTGGGTTGCCTAAGCTACACGTTAAGGCTGGGTATGGATAAAATCGGCGGTGTTATGAGCAGACAGGAAAGAGCAGCATTTTATTTAAAACTTATTGACGATTTTAGACACGAGTCATGACAATAATGCCAACCAAATTTGCTTTATATAGATAGCTACTTTTTTTTTCCATTAACAATAAGTTTTAAAGTTGATGAAACCAAGTAGGCTGCAAAGTCAATGAAGGATCTTCCAAGACCTATTTATGAACTAAATGAAACCACTAATAGTTAGTTAATTAGGATTAATTACAAGAAGCATTGCTCATGGACGTGAAGGGTCAATTTTTGAAGGACCATTAGGAAAACCCAAAACTTAAGATTTTGAAATAGAAAATGTAAAGGGTCCAAATCAATTATATTGACAATTATAACGACGTAAATTTTGTAGTTGTAAAGGCATGCATTAAATAGGTTGATGTAACGGGGTCCAAAATCAATGTTGATGGTTTACCGAACTAACTAGTTCCCTCCATCTCTTCTTCTCTTCCAATTAGGGTCTTTTCATTGTGGGGGGTTTCTTCTTATCTTCTTTCTAGGGCAACATTTGTATGAGTTGTTTTAATGTTGTATGTCGGTATTGATGTTGTTTTCTCACCAAAACTTTTCAATTCTTTCTTTCTTTTTTCTTCTTCTTCTTATTATTATTATTATAGTTTGCCGTGCAACCCAAAAAAATGCAAGGTTTTTGTTGAGGCTGTCTTTTGTTTTGATTGGTAGCTCTTCATATTGTTGTATTTGTTTGTTTCAGAATGTACTTCCATCAACAAGTTTTAAAACACAAAACATTGAAAAAATTATGTCTACCATTTTAAAGGAAAAAAAACAAAAAAAAATATTTTGATTTGTTCCTTAATTTAACCCCCATATTTCTAACAATGAATTCTATGTACTTAATCTAATTATTTTAACAAATAAAGTATATTATTATTTAAAAACAATTAAAATAAAAACTCATTAAAAAATACAAAAATAATGAGATAAATTATTCATATTCAACGTAAATATTAGAATATTGATTGAATATTTTTCTAACTCATTGGGATCACAAAGAGCATGATTGAAATAAGTAACTAATTGTTACAGATGAAGCATGCAACTAATACCTACTTACTTCACAAAGATCAAAATTACGGGATTGATATCTAAATGATGCATGAGTTTAAGCATTTATGAGATTATTTATGATTTTTTTTAAATTAAATTTATTCACTAAGTTGGAAACTTGTTAGTTTGCCCATTTTTTCTTATTTTTCCCTAAGTCGCATAGTATTCATTTAGTGAATGATTTAACACTTGAAGTTAAGACCATTAAAGGTATATGACATAGATCATCTTTTTGAAGTAGAAGTATAATTGGGACAAATTCATATATGCGTGTATGCAATATAAATAAAGTATATATGTTATGGTGAGGCATGGAGTCTCCGGATAACAATTAAGGTCCAAAACATATTGTATTAAAATTTTGAGAGAGTTAAATTTATAAAACTATATATGAAAAAATATATTTTTCATAAATATATTATAACATAACCAAATTCTATTTTTAAATTTATAAAAAGATTAAAACATCACTTTATTCGTGTAAGAAAACTATGAAACAAATATTTTAAAAAATTCTACAATTATCACAAAAAAAATTATTAACCTTTAAATAAATAAATTCAATAAAATCCATTTTACCCTATTAACAAGCAATCATACGAATACGAGGCCAGGCCAGGCCCATCTTTGTCTTACCAAGGCCCATTACTATCTTTGGTTGAAATTGAAAGACTCCGTATGGAAAATGACATTTAAGGTAAAGACGGACTTCACGCCGTATACAGCAAACACTCCCGGTCATCGCTAAGGACTATCCTCCCTTCCCTCGTCGCCCCCAGCCAAATTGGTCGCCGACTTCGAAAAAGTCGCCACCTTCCCTTACGCGCGTGAACTGCACACGTAAATTACAATTAATAAATTTGGCAACAATTTTAAACCCATAAATCTTATCTTCCTGACACGTTTCCTTGCTCCTCTCCGCCACTACTGGTTTTAGAAATTTCGCAGGCTCAGTGGAGATATTCACACAACCACCATGACAATGGAAGGCTTTTAATTGATTTGATTTGATTGTACAACATCAGCAATTACTAGCGGCAGTCACTAGCACGCGCATTGAGGAAGAGAGAGAGAGAGCAAACAGCAAGACCAGAACTCAGACCTGACGACTCCAGTCCAATGGGGTACCTACTTAACCATGGTTAGTCTGACGACACAAACGTTAACTATGGTTGATTGTTTGTCTGGTTATTTTGACTGGACTACACGATTTCAGAGCAGTAAACAGTGAATAAGTCACACCTGTTCTCTTATCTTTACCTTTTACTGGGTCATTTTATCGAGCAGCATCTGTGCATGAAAATCGCGATATTTTAATTTAGCCAGCAATAAATTCTCTGGTTTAATAAACTAATAACACCTATTTTGTGTTTGGTTGAAGATTTCTCTGTTTGTTTTGTTTTGTTTTGTTTCTGGAGAGATATAAACTAACTAGTTTGAGATCTGAGCAAAACAAAAGATAAAAGGTGAAGGGTATAATAGTCAGAGAATCAGAGGACTATAAAATTCTCTGAAACGGATGATTCGGTGGACATCTACGTACCAGATACTATTTGCTATCATCTGATTTCCGACTAAAGCCTCTCTGGTCCGTGCATGGAAAATTTGAAACAGTGAGATCCTGTTTACATTTCAGGCTTCCTGTTTTCTTTAAATCGTTTCTGAAGGGTGAATTTGGTGATTCTTTGCTTATTTGAAGCTTTGTGTATAATCTTTCGAACAGCTGTTATCTCTATATAGCGAGTGTTCAAAGGTTCTTTCTAGTGATAAAGTTGCAAACTTCGAAAGAAAGACCGGTTTTTGGAGAGGTTAAAAGTGTTGAATTTGAAGGGTTTCGCTGCAATTAAACTAAGGTAAGAGATCGCCTTTCAATGAGGTTGTTTATTCTTCTCAGCTATTTGTTTTAGCTTTCCTTTGCCACCCTTGTTTTTTAAATTTAATTCTAAGTCTCTTGATCGCTCATTTACGGCATTACGTAGAAGCAGAATCAAATCTCGAATCTGGAAGCCGTTAGCTCGTAGAATACAGTGAAGCCAAGAAAACAAAAGAAGCCGCCAAATGAAGGAGGTTGAGAAGAGCATTGATCCACAACTGTGGCACACATGTGCAGGATCCATGGTGCAAATCCCTCCATTAAACTCTGCAGTATTTTACTTCCCTCAAGGCCACGCTGAGCACTCTCTTGGCTTAGTGAATTTTCCTTCTTCAACACCAATTCCGCCTCTCATTCTTTGCCGGGTCACTTCACTGAAGTTTTTGGCTGATTCTGAAACTGATGAAGTATATGCAAACATAAGATTGGTTCCTATCCCTGCTACTGAGATTGATTTTGAAGACAATGATTTAAGTTTAAATTCTGTTGGGTCAGATAGCGAGTCAGAAAGGCCCGCCTCGTTTGCTAAAACGTTGACACAATCTGATGCTAACAATGGAGGTGGATTTTCCGTGCCAAGATATTGTGCTGAGACTATTTTTCCGCGCTTGGACTACACTGTCGATCCCCCGGTGCAGACTGTGGTAGCTAAAGACGTTCATGGAGAGATTTGGAAGTTTAGACATATTTATAGAGGGACACCCAGAAGGCATCTGTTGACTACTGGGTGGAGCACGTTTGTTAACCAAAAGAAACTCGTTGCTGGTGATTCTATTGTGTTCTTGAGAGCTCAAAATGGGGATCTATGTGTAGGGATAAGGAGAACAAAGAAAGGAATAGGGAATGCAAATGATTCTCTATCTTCAGGGTGGAACTCAAATCATGGAAGTTGTGTAACTGTTAATCCTTATGGAGGTTTGTCATGTTTCTTGAGGGAAGACGTGAACAACATGGTGAGAAATGGGAATATGAACTTGAATTCGTGTGGGAGTTTCAATTCCAGTGGAAATTTAAGGGGAAATGGAGGAAGAGTGAAACCTGATATGGTTTTGGAGGCAGTGGCCCTCGCTGCGAGTGGGAAACCATTTGAGGTTGTTTATTATCCCCGTGCAAGCACTCCAGAGTTTTGTGTTAAGGCGTCTGCTGTGAGGGCGGCGATGAGGGTGCATTGGCACTGTGGAATGAGGTTCAAAATGGCTTTCGAAACAGAGGATTCATCAAGAATAAGTTGGTTCATGGGGACCATATCATCAGTTCAGGTCGCAGATCCCATACATTGGCCTAAATCACCATGGCGGCTTCTCCAGGTATAATTCTTTAATCTGGTTGTTTTTTCTTTGTATAACATGTTGGATTGTTAATATTTCAAAGTGAGCATCCGTTTGATATTGTTAAGCTTGTGATTCTATTTGTAGGCTGAACTGAATTTGAGTAGCTTAATATTCTTCAGTGATATGTCAGACTTTTTATTTGCATCATTTTCTGGTTTGTGCTTTAGTGCGGATAGGTGGGATGACGTTATGTGCTTATAGACAGAAGTGCATTTCAGCTAAGCAGCCCGCTGCTTTGCTATACTAAGGATTCTTAATATACCAATTTATTAATCCTCCATAAAGTCTATTTGCCAACTAAACTGGTTGTCTTATTTGCTTTGGACATGTGCATTTTCTTCTCCTTACTTCATATGCTGTGGACGTAAACTTTACCTAAAAGGCCAACTAGTTGTCTCCGTAAAAAGAGGTTCTGGCATGACTTTTGTGGAATTCAGTAGCTATCTTTATCTTTATGGTTCATGACAGTATTACAGAGCAATATTATTTCAATGTTAGAATGAACTTTCACTTGGATAGAAAATGCTGAATACCCTAAATTATTAGGTTCTTGCTTGTGTACCTCTGCTCATTTCAGCTGAAGGAATATCATTCTCGTCTTGACTGACAATAATCACATGCATCCCACTCTTACCTTCAGTTTTGTGTGGGTATCTTTGTTGTCAATAAATGGCTTGATTTGGGGACTGAAAATACATTCAATGCTTTTTAATGTGCATGACAGAAATCATCAGTTTGTTCTGTGGTATTGCAGAAATTGCTCTTACAATCAGATATTTCACAGTGCATTTATTCAATGTTGTAGAAATTATGTATATGATTCTTAGACTTCTGATTAAAAGAAAAGTTTATACATGTAGACATTGCATAATATTTTCCCAGATCATGGAAGATACTTGTTTATAGCTTAATTTCTTATGTATGTTCCTGAATTAAGATGCTTAAGGCAAATTTTTATTGTATACACATGAATTATGTTCCTCATAGCTCAATTGTTGCTTTTAGTTCTAAGTTTTTGGTTCCTAAGTACTTCCCTCAGAATTTGAGTTTCTTTTTTATCCAATTATTTTTTGGGTTTGCATTATCGACTGGTTAATAAACACTAGATGTTATGGCTTATCTGAAAGGCATTTAATTTTCCAAATTTTTACTAGTTGTATGCATGTGGATTTTATTTGATGTATTCAAAGTTTGTAGCCTGGTAATTGCCGAATCCGGCATTCCTTCTGTTTTAGAACTTTAACTAATGTGATTGCTCCTCAGATTAAGCTATATGTGCCTACCTGTGCATTATAATTTGTTTCAAACCAACAAAAAATTATGTCATTTAATGTTGGCTCCTCTAGTCCTTGTTGCATCCCTACTTAAATCCTTTTCGAATCTCTTTTCAGGTGACATGGGATGAGCCAGATTTGCTACAGAATGTGAAACGTGTCAGCCCATGGTTGGTTGAACTGGTATCAAACATGCCCATCATCCACCTCTCACCATTTTCCCCCCCAAGAAAGAAGTTGCGTCTCTCGCAACAATTAGACTTTCCTCTTGATGGCCAATTCTCAGTGCCGGCATTTTCAGGCAACCCCCTTGGGCCCAGCAGCCCCTTGTGCCGTCTATCTGAAAGTAATCCTGCAGGCATGCAGGGAGCCAGGCATGCTCAATTTGGAACATCTTTATCGGATTTCCATCTTAACAACAAACTGCAGTCAGGGCTATTTCTGTCCAGTTTACAGAGGTTGATTCCAAATTCTAGAGTTTCTGATGGCATCCTGACAAGCCACACAAACAGCAATGAGAATTTATCTTCCTTGCTGACAATAGGGAATTGTAGTCAGAATTTGGAGAAATCTGATACCATAAAAAAGCACCAGTTTTTACTCTTTGGTCAACCAATACTCACTGAGCAGCAGATGTCTCATAACTGTTCCAGTGATGTGGATTCACAAGTTTTCAGGAAAAGTTCTTTGGATGGGAGTTCAGGTAGATTGAAAGCATTTTCTGATGGTTCAGGATCCACTCAAGAGCAGCAAATTTCACCAGAAAAATCTTCTGGTTCTGATTTTTTCTTGAACCGAGATTTACAAGCAACTGAACCTGGCCTTGATATTGGTCACTGCAAGGTGTTCATGGAGTCTGAGGATGTTGGACGAATTGTTGACCTCTCAGTTATGGGTTCTTATGAAGAGCTGTATCGGAGGCTCGCCAACATGTTTGGAATAGAAATATCAGAGATGTTAAGGCACGTGCTCTATCAAGATGCATCTGGTGTTGTTAAACAAACTGGCGATGAACCTTTCAGGTATCATTTGTGTAAATATATTTCTTTTGTATTTATTATCTTTTGGTCTTGCATATTTTGCAGTTCAGCTTCATAAATCTATGACACTATCTCAATTTGCAAGTATAGGTGTGTGCAGTTAACTTGGTGATATGTTCCTCTGATTTCTTTTTGCTTATTGTTACTGCAGTGATTTTGTGAAAACGGCAAAAAGGTTGACAATTCTAATGGGTTCAGGCAGTGACAGTGTTGGAAGGTTAGGGAAAAAAGGATTCTTACCTTTTGTTTTTAGTAGTTATTTTGTATTCTTACTCAAAATCAACTTCATTCTTCTTCCTTTATGTCATAAACTATTGAGTGTGGAAAAGATGATTCTGGACATTTTATATTCATTTTTCTTGGCTATGCATACTTCTCAATTGTCGTGTGAAAGTTGTAGTATAGATTATAGCCCTGGCATAGAAACTTGACTTGAATTTTGACCTTAAAAAAAGAAATTTAATCAGTTGAGAAGTTTATTCTGGAAATTTGCTGTTTTTAATGAATTATGATGACTGATTAAAATTAAATAATGTTGATTTGCAGGTCATGGATCACAGGGATACGGACTCCTGAGAATGGACTAGATGCTTCCAATAAGAGAGGTCCCTTAAGCATATTTGCATAGTTATGTTTGCAGTTGAGAGTAGACTTGAAAAACATGAATGGATGTTAAGAATTTATTAGGTGTTCGCTTAATATAGTTAGCAGAAACAGGATTTTAGACCTCTTCTGTTAAATGTTTGACTACGGAGTATGCTTCCTTGTAGTATGCTTTTTATATATTTGACTGGATATTGATCCTTAATATAATTATGCTACTATGCAACGTTTTGCTTCTATTATTATTTTGCGGTGATTTATCTCCTGCAACTATGCTTCTTTAGGACTCATGTTAAGCTTGTTAATGCTCATTTCTGTTGCATGGTAGGTAGAAATCTTTAGAGAGGTTAACATGTCATATTATTCTAGGTGTAGGGTCATCTCACCAATGTTTCTAATAAAGTATGTTGCAACAAGATAACATTAATCGGCACAGATTGTGTTGTCATCAAAGAATTGGAATGTCGATTATTATAATTTGAAATTTACATATTATAATCAGCACCTCCGTGTCTGTATGTCATACAAGTCTTGACGAAACAAGCTGTTTGTGTTTGATAATTAATTATTAGATTTCAGCATCTGCATGTTAGCTTGAAGCAAGCAAGCAAGCAAAGATAAGTTTACACGTGACATGAGGAAGATTCCAACACTAACTAACTTACGGACAAAAACTTCCTCCCGCTCACTAATTTCAGTTACGATGCATAAAATTCACAATAGATAGCCAGCCATGCTTGACAATTGATGATAGTTGTCTTATGGGTTGGAATTAAACTGATTTGATTGGTTTTAACTTTTGTCTTGAACTGGTCCGTTTGTAATTGTTTTGTTGCAAATTAATAATATCCTGAAAAAGGAAACTTTGGCATTCAGTGTTCAATTCGTAGCTGTTAGTTCTCTGTGAAAATTAATAAAAAAATGTTGCACGTATGAACGCGATTGCTATTGTTTTAATGGGATAAGACCGAGTCTTATTGCTTTAGGATCTGAAAGAAACTAGTCAACGAAACGCACCAGGGGATTAATTGGGATCTGAAATTCCGGAAAACATGAAGAGTTTTGACTGTTTTGGGTTACAGCACGGGTGAGTTTGGCGGCCAAGCTGGGTCTCATCCGAACTCCAACTTTGCCCTGGTTTTGTGCTTTTAGATTTCCGAGTTTGAATTTTGCAAAACACAAGGCTCTGTTCACAATCAATCTCATATGACTATTAATTAAAAATACTAAAACTAAAAAAAGTCCGAAGCAACATTAATTATTAATTAACTGGTTTAGTTTAGCATAGCACGGACCCGCTGTGAGTGCAAGTGATCAAATCAACGGCTCTCCCCCCACGTGCGGTCTCCATTTGTGTCGCCGGCTTGGATTTAGTTTTGACTTCACTTCACCACCCCACACCCACATACAAAATTACTTGTTAGACTTAGGGACGAATGAATCGATAATAATAATAATAATCCACACTAACTTTACATGGAGAGAAGGCAGTCAATGCAATGGAAATAAGTAACACTAACTTGTTTGTTCCAATTCCAAAGCCAAAACCTTGATGCTTTCAATTTTTTTTGGTCAACGTTTTTAGTTCCAACCCCTTTATTTGTGGGGATCTGCTTTGCTACCTCCACATTGGCCTTTTCGCATTTTGATGTCAACACTACCCTGAGTTTTGAAAAATAAAACTGCCAAATTTATTCTCTCTGTATTGCTCGACTTGAATTTTTTTTATTGTATTTTAATGCTGTTAGGATAATTCAAGAATAAATTAAATAAGCAAAATAAGTATAAATAGAAGGGAAAAAGATGGTGGACATATCTAAATCAAATCAATTCAAACTTATCATTTAAACTGATTTAAAATTTTATTCAACTAGTTTTAATTTAAAAAATTAAACCATAATAATAATTAGATCGATGTATTTTTAGATTAAATTTAATTGACAAAAAGAGTTGAATTTGATTCAATTTAATAAATGTAATATATATATATATATATATATAATAATTTTTATTAATTATTTAATAGTATAAAAATATATAATTTTATATTTTATGAATTTTTTAATTAAATTTATTTTTCAAACCTAAAGATAAATATATTTTAAGGCAATCTTTACAATTAATTGTTTTGGGACTAAAATTTAATAAAAAAAAATTAAAACTTATAATAATTTTTTAAAATTTAGGTCCAAACTGAAAATATAAATTAATTCAAATTAATAATTATGGATCAGTTCAATTTAAATCATATTATCAAATAAGACAACTTGAATTAAAACGGATGCTTTTTGATTTGATTGGAATTTTGATTGCAAACCAATTAGAATTAAAATTGCTTCTGGCACAAACGACAGAGATTTCCGTTTACTTGAACTCTTGCCGTGGACCGCAGAGTTCTTTCCTTGTCGGTTACCCTCACGTGTGTGGTTGGATTTGGAAGGTCGTGTGTGTTTTCACCGCCGGTTTAAAGATTTGACTTCTCGTATGCGGAGAAAATGAGAATTTTTCGTATCGTGAGAATTTCAAGTCGATTATAATTATTTTTTAGCCCACGGTAAATGCAATGAGCAATGTACAGAACATCAAGGCAAAATTGGAATAAATTTGGAATTTTTTTTTCTTTGGATTATTTGATTATAGAAAAAGAATGTGGGTAAGGAAGTGTTGATAAGGCAATCTCAATCTGAAATGAAACAAGAAATGGTGTCATTTTGTGTGAAGCGATGTTGAAAAGGACAAGGAATGAATGCAAATAAAGGTAAAAGGAAACGGGAAGAGTTCGTTTGTTTCATAATGAATTATGAGTAAAATTTGTTCGGTATGATGTCTTTTCCCCAACCCCACATACGGGTTTTACCTAATCATCAACGACAACCACTAGATTTATAATGATTCAAAGAGAGATCAACTCTGTGTCTTCTACTGGCTCAAAATGAGTGGATACCTTTATACAAGACTAGCCAAGCACTACAGGCAGACTACCACAATCCTTTTCCTAAATATAGATAGGATTGAAAGAAACAGAATAACCATATTCGAAAAATCAAGATGGGTTTTAGTGGTTCAAAGAGTGTTGGGCCATTTTCACCAAAAGGGGAAATGCAACAAAGAAGAAGGGACAAGGATGAAAACAGAAGCGGTGTGGCTGATGCAAAGGGACTTCCGGGCATCAGTTAACACTAAAATTTTACGTGCAATTATTATCCGTGACATTAACAAAATTTTTCGGGCATACTCATAATTGGGAATTGCCCAAAATTCATAATGGATATAGTGGCAAGTTGTCAATATATATGCTGTTGTGGACACAGCAACCACAACCACCTTCTTACTTGTTCTGATTACCCCTCTTTTGGCTTGTAGCTGAAATACAATATTGAAAAAAATTGATCCCCTTTTAGCTGCTGGACTCAGGTGGATCAATCATAATAGTTGAGTAACGTAGGACAATCATATTTGAACCGGACCATGTATAATAATATTAACCCAGACAATGAATAAACACCTTCCTTGCCACCTAATGAAGCACATCAAATTCTCTTAGATTTTTACCATATCACACCTTCTTACTTCCCCAGATATCAATTAGTTAATGGGAATTCAGTGTCAATTTCAACACATGCCGTCTTCTTCCCAGTTAATTTGCCTTCTCTCTTGACCCCCTTAGCAGCATCTGTTTGTTGTTTACTCGTACAAAAATTGCAATTTAATAAACAATTTATGTTATGCTGCATGGAATTGAGGATTACAAATAATATTCTACCGATTCTCTCCATGAGGCCACGAAAAACTTCCCCAATTCTGCAAGCACTAAGGCACGTTTAACTCGTAAGACATTTTGCATGCCCAGAATTAAAAGGGAAAAATTGTCATCATTATCAGGTACCTTAGAGAAAAAGGGATCCGTATGTTTTAGCTGGGGGAAAGAATATGGTTTGCAAAACAAGATAATTTCCTTTTGTTTAATATAAATTCATCGAGAAATGTCTACAGCAGCAATTTTCTAAGAGAACCGACCCTGATAAATTTGATGTCATTACCCAGAGTCTGATCGGCTACATTTAAGAAGCCAAAACACATACAATAGAATGTTAGTCTCATCAGATTTCATGATTTTCAGTATATCAAAGTGTAACTTACGTACCTAAATGCTGTGTGAACTGTGCGACAGAGACATGTTCAAGAAGTCCCAGTTAAGCAACAAGAAAGAAAGAAAAAAACTGAGAAAACACCTGCCAGGCTAAATGCATTTACAAAAAGAATCCAATCTTGTTGCAGTGACCATAGATTGCTAACGAAATGAGAAAACCTTTTCTGAGTGAAACCTAACAGAAATCCTCAAGCAGTGTGAGGGAAATTTTAAGAATTTGATCAAGTAAATTGGCTATGGATTACCAACAAAAATGATAAAAACACTTGCAGATGTACTTTAGAGACAGAACACCTTACATCACAAAAATGCAAATTAACCATTTAGGACTGGCAATCACGCAAACATGCAAAAGTACAGACTTGGACTTGCAGCATGAAATGATAAAAAAGAAGATCAACAGGGATATAACAAAAACATGATTCCCCTATTTATTATTGTCTATATTTTGGTTTACATAAAATTCCTGTAGTGACCAACAGTATATAGTCACTTAGAAAACTCTTGCTGTATAGCTTAAACCAAAAAACACATAGAGAAAAGTTTGTAAGTGAACAGGTTCGAATGATTTACGTTGTTCTATCGCAATGAACAGGAAATACTACTTTTAAGGCAAAATTCAACTAGAGAAAGGTGGGTGGGAACTACTATAGTACTTTTGATTTTTAAAGACAAAAATTGAGACAGCACTCAAACAAGGTTCCACTTCAACATCTAGAGTATGATTATTCACTAGTATACCCTCTACTTCATAAAAGTTCTTGCACACTATCAACCCGTATGTGAGTCTCAAGAAAATGAAAAGTCCGTTGGTGTCCAAGGCAGGTATCTCTAAAACAAAGCTACATAGTGTTCCTTATATTATAGATTAATTTATTCGATATTGTATTTTGAAAGTAGACCTCTCAAGTTCAAATTTGTTTCATGAACAAACAATTTGGCTTTATGTCGTACACATGTGTCTTGAACTGAAATAAATCGAAATCCTCAGCACTACCTTTTGCTTCCCAGAGACGAAGACTGATTGTGTTCTTGGTTTTGTATCCTGGAATTGGTACATCATAAGCTAGAGCTTGGATGACTTTTCATCGACACCCCACTGATGTACGCTATTCATTCATCTATGATATTCCATTATCTAAAGGTATTGCGATACATCACCACATAGATAATGATTACTATATCTCACATGAAAAAGGAATCAAACTGCTAGGCAGCTTTGTTGAAAAACGAAGGGGGGCAAAACAAGAAATTGTGGGAAACGAAACAAATATCATTTAGCGTAAATTAGATATTCATTGCAGAAGTAATGAATATTACATAATAGCAAATAAAAAGCGCACAATATTTAGTTAGTCATCTGGACGCGCTCTACTTTAATAAATATATTAATTCTTAAATTAACACTTACGATCCATTCGGATTAACCTCAACATGCCCCGAAGTGCATCTGGAGCATATCTCACACTGTCCCCCGACTGGGCCACGATCATGGCTGACAACTTCCCAAGGAATAAAGTTATTTACTGCATGACTAGCCCCAAGAAAAACAATTCATCTAGTAATTTACCCCAATGAATACAGCAATAATATTACAGAACTTTTCCAGGTAGAGTATTGAAAACCCAGCAGATGCATCCATCTTGCACTTAGTCCAAATTTGTTTAATCTCTTAGACCAACTGTTGCATTGGTAATGTGTTAATGTTCATGATTGATAAAGAAGCTCCAATACTTGTAAAGACTACAAAATCAGTACCCCATGTGCAGGCAAATTTTACATTGTTGCCTTTGGGTCAAAAAGCAATTTTTAGACTAGCAGCCTTCCCAAGGTACGCACCATTGTTCCTAGTGTTAACAAGGCTCAATACTTTCATATATCCTGAAAATATTTGCTACACACATGAGTTCAAAAATAATATCAATATATATTCTTTACTGAATCGACTGATAAATACATCTGAAATTTACAAGGATATCCACGGGTGAAGGTCTGGATAATGTTATACCAACAATGCGTATATTATATTAAGTTAATTTTGTTAAGATGAATGATGAAAAACTATGCTGCGAATTATAGGTCCTAGACCAGTGTGCTCACAAAATAATGACGCGGACCCAACTGCAGGAATAGCTTAATACCCAACGAATCCACCTTGACAACTGGCATTATCAGTTAATAGCATGGAAGAAGACAGCCTTTGACGCAGAATACAGATATACTGAATTTTGTTGGGAGGGCGCCATGTGAGAAAGATAGGAGAACGACCACAACCTAAATTATT
>BNST01000267.1:0-25437 GCA_019650275.1 Xylocarpus granatum
GGCGGTCCCAAAGTGCTGTTTACAGCCGGGTTCTTACCGATCTTGAACAACTTCATGAGCTCTGGGAGAAGGGAGGGTGGCGATCTTAAGCTTCTTCCTTCTAGATGCACTTTCCTCCGCTCTGCTCAATCACCTCTCGACCAGGTTTGGGCTACACATACACAGGTTTGCTTCGGCGGACCGTTTCAGCTCCGGTTTAAGGAGAGGTATTGTTCAACGATGGGTTAGCAATTCGATACCGAATCCCGCTTAAGGTCAGTCGGGAGAGATCGAGCGTAGAGGAGAGTTTATTATTATTTCGAATATGACATAAATGAAGTGCATTTCCCCCGTGTTTTTATTTGGTTTACCCAGAAATCTTTATCAAATGGCTTGGTTGGGGCATCCTCCCCGTCTTTTTCAATCATCGACATCAGGATTGGGACTCCCTACTTATGGCCAAATCAGTGCTCTAGTGGATCCTCAATTTCGTTGTTCATCCGTACCGCTATCAAAGGAAAGTAGAAAGAAGAACGCTAGGGGGGATCTGTATCGTAATTCGATCTGCAGCTCTCCCTTCCAAAAATCTCTAGTTGAGCCAAAAACAAAAAGAGATGGTTTAGTAACACATCCCTTTGTTTCGTCTTGGTCGTCCTTCCCTGATTCACTGAGCGATCAAAGCATATTGAAAGGGAGGATTTTTCAGGGCCGGAAGGAGGAAATTTCGAGACAGGGAGTTATCTTCCTTTGGTGGCACCGCACCCGCATATACACATCTAAGAAAGAGACTCTAAATTGCCAACTTATCACACTCTCCAATCATTCCACTTCTCACACTACGGCGACTAAGACTTTCTCAGGGCTCAAAAGAACCCTATTTTGGAGTGCCATCACCATCATAGGAGAACGGAAAGCTTGAGCTTTCGAAGTCATCTTTCCAAAGAAAGGCGAGTCAAAGCCATCGTGCGGCTTTTCAAGCCCGATCTTCCGAACCTGCTGCGTGAAAGCCCGATAGGGCATTCTCCTTTAGATTTGATTGATTCTAGAGTCGCATTAGCTTGGAACATGGCCTTTTCTTTTAGGCAAGATTGGATCGATTGGGCTTAGTGAGCGAACTACCTCTTCTCCGTACGGGTACAGGCGAGCTACTCCAATGGGGGTAGCGTAAGCTAGAAACTACTTCCATTGAAACAATTTCTTCTGTGCCTTGACTTCAGATTCGGTATCCGTTTTCTTTGGTGTTGTCGATGAACTTCTTCCGGAGCTTCCTTAGCTTCTAGTGCCCACTTGGCCACCTTGAATCAGGCTTCGAAAGCTACTCACATCTACATCTGTAATAGATTGGATATGCTTCCACATCCCGTTAAAAAAGGTTATGATTTCGAGGGTTGATAGTAAGTGGACCATAGGCATAGGTAGGTGGGGATGAACAATCCCTAGCAGAGCCCGAGCAATCCTAGAAGAAATCCTCCCAATCAATAAATGAATCATGCCTTACCGGCCCAATCCTTTATGTCATGAATCATAATCATAAGCATGCCTCCCAATCCTTTCATGTGATACGGTACGGCACCAACATGTCTACCCGAGACCTGTGCTCGAGATGGTTTCGCTTCCCCGAGTGACTCAAGGGGGGCAGCTGTGCCACTTCCCTTATACTGGTCAAAAAGGTTGTGATCGTAATTGACAAAGGGTTGGCCATAGGGAAGATGCCATTTTTCACATCTCGATTCCATTTCTTTACTGGCATGGGATGCCCATGGGCGGGGTGCCAAAAGGACGATTCGAAATCCTATTTCTCTACTAATTTTTTGTGGTAAGGATTGCCATATAGGGCGGTAGTCAACATAATCGAGATGCCGTGTACTAAATGAAAGAAATTCACAAGGTTCACCACAAGGGGGAAATGCCAATTGGACAGGGAACATGGCAATTCACAAGCCAAAACCAAGGTTGAAACATTCTATCATTTCGTATCCCAATGGAACAAATACCTATTCTTCATCATTTGTATGTCCCTCATTACTCTTCTGTTACCAAGCCAAATCCATCAATAAAGGAAGATAACTTCCCAAACCATAATAAGAATCATAAGCATTCCAACCATTCCGTTCCTGTGTAGGTGAAGCAAGGAACTATCATGTCTAACCGAGACCTGTGCTCGAGATGGTTCGTTCATGTCATTTCTTCTCCGAGCAATGCTTCCATTCATGGATTCTCGGTGCTGTACCCATCTTGGTGGTTGTTCAACATCGACTTTTTCCTTGTTAGTAGCAATTCCTAGCGCTAACGACTATAAGTTTACTAGCAAGCTGTAACGACTGAAACTACAGCACAGAATCATTTAGTTTCACCTATCCTAGTAGTAAGCGAAACTACGGAACTCAAACTAAGAGAATAGTAAAGAGTAAAGATCACCGCAATGAACACTAAATGAAAGAGGTTCGCTTTGACCTTTCAAAGTGAAGAAAAGAAGTGGATTGGCGCACTAGAACTCGTTAGAACGGGCGCTGAGAAAAAGCATTTCATTGACGATAGGTAGCCCGCCTGCCTTTCCTTAGCCCACAGAACTCAGAAAGAAACTTTGACTCACATCGCTTCTGCCCCTTTCACTGTTGTCTTCGATCTGAAGCTGGCCGGAGAGAGGCAGCCGTGGCTGATGAAAGAGAGTCAACTTACCCCCTTCTGCTTCGCTTGAGCTTCTTCTTACTTTGGTCGAGTGAGCATCACTTCTTTGATTATCCCCCCTGAGACTGAAGTTGCTAACAAACGGGCTAAAAGCTTTGCTGAAAGTGAAGTGAACTACTCCCGAGAACGAGAACTCGATTTGAACTTCGACGGAGCTTCCGAATTCAACGATCGGCTTCGTTGCCCCTGCTTCCTACTTTTCGGGTGAGCGACTGACCGCCAAAAGCCTTTCGAAAAGCACTTTCTTGGCTGAACCTGCCTTCTCTTTTCATGTCGTTCCTGGGGCTTAAAAAGAGCATTTCCCCAACTTATTGAGCATTTCATTGAATGGACTTGTCGTATCGGAACCCATCCGTTTTGCTGGTGATGCGCTAACCCCTGCCCATGTGACAGAGCGGGAACTACTTACTATAAATTGACTAAGTCATCAAGCCCCTATCAAAATAGTCAAAACTCTACTCGGAACAAGAAGCATATATGGGGTTATCGAGAAAAACCATAAAAAGTAAAAACAGCAGCTACCACCTAGCCGGGGATTGCCAAACTAAGGGATACAAGCATATATGGGGTTATCAAAAGATGATTAACACCAAGCGTTCAAGGCTACCTAGCACAACTATCAACGTGTCCCCGATAAGGATATAGTACAAACCCACTGATTTTCTACAATTCTGAAAGGTAGCTCCTCTTCAACCTATCGCACACTAGGGCGGTCCAAGCCCCCCGCCTTTTCTTGGAGTTAGTAGTCCAAGGGGTAGGATCATAGAGCAGATATCTGGCCGTCAGGAAGCTTGACCACACAGAGGTATTCTCATCATCAGCTCGTCAACTGGTTGAAGGTAGCTAGCGCGCTAGCCTTTCCTTCCCTCTTTGCCCAATCGTCAGAGGCGGCTTCCCCATTTCCATTTCTTCCTGTATCGGCGGTCTCTTGGCGATGAAGGTCATTAAAACGCGAGTCAGATTCGGTTGTTAGGCGCTTTCGTCTTGGCGAAGCAGTACCAATCCCAGCCCCTTTCTATCCCCGCTGTTGGCCTTTTGAGAAGAAGGATACTCATCGGGATCCATTTCATTCTAGTAATAATATAAATTCTTCCTCACCGGGGCAACCAATACCAATTCAACAATCGGCCGTTCTGTGGACAGGCCGAGCGTACTGGCGGAAGTCATGCCCTCTCCTTTACAGTCGAGTACTCCGTTCCCCCACCTTCCTAAACTATTAGATGAAGGAATCTTACTGCTTAGTATTGAGAAGCTCGCGCAAGATAGGCAAGTGGGAAGCAAGGCTGTATTTTTGACTTGGGATTTCATGGTTAGACTTCCATCTTATCCCCATAGCTCGGATTCCGCACTTCTTTAGGTGCCCTTTCCTCCCCAGCGGTATAGCCTGCCTCGACACCTATCACATTAAGAAAGTTCAAGCGAATTCACTGATCGAGACCGCCTTTCGCGAGCCTTTTATGCGATTTCGGTCAAAGAAGAAGCTGACTTCTTGTAGTGCTGGAATGCCTCCACCATGCACATCCATCTCTGTCATAACACGAACAAACCCTCTTTTCGGCAAGAACGAGCAACCATTGAATTCCGAAACCAATCATCTTTCTCTTTATTCATCTTGCTAGCCCCACCCCATATTGTGCTAGGTTTCGTCAAGTGCGATAATAAGCAGGTCAACGGTAGGCTACTTTCTTCGCTCGCACTTAAGGAAGCCAGCTATAGCTCACGCAATAAGGAGAGAAAGAAAAGATGTAACAGGTCTATCGAACCTCCGGATCAGCAAGAAGGTCTTTCACTCATTAGGGATTCTGGGAAGAAAGAAAGCTTCTTCAGTCAGCGCAGCGTGCTTCTTAGAAAGTAGTAATATACTCAATATATATATGTAATGGCCTTGATCGGCTAATTTCGACTCCACCTGTGCATTAATCTCCCCCAGTGAGTAGGTTCTTTATGATTGGGTCGGATCCGTGCACCCTTTCCTATTCCTAGCCCATAGCTCGTGGAAAGAAAAATGGAAGATTGCATTCATTTCCCTTGGATTCTGGTCAGAGCATAGACCTATCTTGAGATGGGAGGTCTCACCTTGCTCTTGACACAACACCTAGCACAAAAATGGATCGGCAAGGGACCCTTTGATACATTCGAGTGTAGACATTCGAGACCATACAACCAGCTTTCAAGACAGGCGATAGTTTGTGTGCATCGAGCTCCCTTTGCAAGACCTGCTATTGATCTAACCGGCACGATTCTAGCTTTCGAGGGCAGTCCGAGATGTTAATGAACAATAGGTCCATCTCACAACTAAGAAGTGGCAATCAAGAGAATTCATATTCATTGCTAGCCTTTTTCTTCTGGGCCAGTATCAAACTCTTCTTTTGAGTATGATTCTTGCTACCACTTTGTTGATTTAGCAAACCAATGCATTACGCCACTAAGAATGGAGGGACGAGGACTCATACATAACAAACAGAGTCAAGCAAAAGCATTGAAATCGGACTGCGGAAAAGACGTCAGCGGAAGGCCTGAAGCTTAGATGTCTATACATGATATTCTGAATAGACAACCTATCACATTATAGACCAATCAAAAGCCCTTTTTCAATCAATAAGTCAACATGAATGGTTTAACATTTATTTAACGAAGCGAGAAAGAATAGCGCTACGCTAGCACCATAGCAAGCACCTCGCACACATCGAAGCAAGGTTAGGTTGGGAATCAATTAAAGAGTACCTATCACATCAAACGATTCAGTCGGATTCTAGAAAGCAATTATCCAGTAAACTAACTATCCCACTCAAATGAAGAAAATCAAATATAAGGAATAAGTAGGAGCTTTCCGCAGATGTACCTGTCTTCAGGCTCAGTCAGGGGGAAGGTCGCCTAGTCGAATAGGAAGGGAATGGTCAGTCGTCCTAAAGGAACAAGTCCTCAAAGGGGGTTCGCGCACCTGCATTCATAGAAGACCCGCGCTTCCCAAGGTATCATAGACCCGAATTAAGGCTCAGTCAGTGTCAGGGTGGGCATAGTCTAATAGGGAGTCCTCAGGGGACTCCAAGACTTCAACGTCGTCGTCTCCTGGCCCTTTGCTATGAACCCCAAAAAGGAGGACTGCTGGTATAAAAGAGACCCGATTTCACAACATCAGAAAGAAGCCCGAGTTTAGACCATTCAAAGAGCCGCCAGCCGGATCTCGACCAACTTATAGATTTGCTTGCTCTCGTGTACCTTGAGCCTCAAAGATGTCTGCTGGGGAAGACTTTCGAACTATCACACTCCATTAGTCACTTCTTTCTGTACAAAGCCTTTTCTTGTTCGGAGAAGGTGGGCAGCTTTCTGACCTTAACACGCATGAAGGGAAGAAGTTCCAATGAAAAGGCGACCATAAGGGAGGAAGTGTTTGAATCCTTCATTTAAGGCTTCACAGCATCAATTAGGGAATGCTTATGAATCAAAACCCTTATCAATGTGATAGGAGAACGAGGTGCTCGACCTAATTATGCTACGTCCACCAAAAGAAAGAGCTGTAGTCGCTTCGTCGTCGTCGTCGCAGAGGAACAACAATTGAGGATCTTCCCTGCTTTCACCGTGGGTGAGTATAACATTTCTTTCTATCACAATATGAAACTTTTGGTTTGTAACTGTCGGGGTGCGGGGATTAGCTTACAAGGAAAGCTGAGCCGGATGATTGGGAAGAGGCTGCAGTTCACCGAGAATGACGAGATATCCGCTCCTTTGGTTATCGGGTAGGGTTGGAACATAGGTAGGTATCTAACTAGGCTTGGTCATGGATCGCGGTTGGGCGTGACAGAACCAAACTCCGTCACGCCCTACCCCTTGGGCTTTATCTTCTTATGTAGTTGAAGATTTATGTAGTTGAAGATTGATTGAAACAATTTTTTTTATTTTTCTTTTTTAACCGGTGCCCAAGTTTCTGTCCGGACGAATTCAAACTCCGAGAACTAAGGTAGAGCATGGCTTGCTTATTCCTCGAACGAGCTCAAAACAAGTTGCTTCCAGTTTGAGCTCAGTCAAGGCCTCATTAAAGAATTGCTTGAACCCTTGGCTTACCATTTATTTCTGAGTTGGCTCCTTTCTTAATAGCAAAAGCTATATCGTCAGCGTAGCGCACATACATACCTAATTCTCGCTTCTTTACTCATAAAGTTTTGCATCTTCACATCAAGTTGGTGAAGAAAGATGTTAATTAAGACGGGAGACAACGGACTGCCCTGAGGGATCCCTTTTTTTTTATACAAGAGCCATAACTTTATCTCTTATTTCCATCTTTTAGAAAGCTGAAAAATAAACAACCAAAAGCCCTCACTGCACATCTTCTATATCTCTGTCTCCAGCATCAGCTGCTTCTGCCTCCTCGATAACGGCTGACCTAAGCCCCTAAATTGGCCTGGCCCCAGATTTCTTGCCTCATCAGGCCTTATCCTATTTGGAAGCCTACCCCCTTTGAAGAAGAAGTTGCCTCGGATTCGGTCCACTTCCTTATTTTTTATTATACGGAGTCACTTCCATCGCTAGCTTCCATTGACTTCGAACCTTCCCTGGCACCGGAGATAGAAGAAGATGGCTTCTCGGGCTTGGTTCGAGATATGAAGTTTGGTTATGACGAAGATAGATGGGTTTCCAGAGAAGGAATGCTGATCATTCCGTTTTCATAAAAAGGAAAGAAGAGGAAACTACTGTTCTCCTAGTGTACTCAGTTTAGAACTCTAAATTCACAAGTCTAATTATGATATTAGTCAGAAAGGCAGCTAGTAAGCAAGTCGAGTAAGACAGCTATTATTAAGTCGAGCGAGCTTTTGCTAATACTAATCAAAGACGAAAAGTCAGAATTCGCATAGAGATGATAGGCGCTTATCTATCGTGGAGCTCGGTAATCTTCCTTAAAAGAAAACCGCTACCGATTCTTGAACAGAAAGCGGTATGCTTTCGAAGATCATTTCAGGTCTATCCGTGTTAATGAAATCTATCCCGCGAAAGAAAGGATAGTTCATTCTTGGGGTGAATAAATAGAGACTACTGCTACGGGATAGACCGTAACTTCGGGATCAACCTCAATGAATTATGGCGTAACGGGCTTGGTATAGATCCGTAGCCCGCTCTAGGTCTTTCACCTTCACTGGGACTAGGCATGGAAAAGCTCGATCAACGTCCTCCTCTCCCGAGGTTAGAAATGTGGAGGTACCTTTCCCGTCACCTGTTAGCTCTGTCCGCCACGGGTTAGCGACATAAAGTGCGAATAAAAGTTCATCGGGACATTTTCTTCGACAACTGAACTATCATCACCGTTCTTAAGCCTAGACTGATTTTTTATACCGTTCGTGCCCTTTATCAAATCGGAGACTACTTTATTCATTCCATTCCGACTCCCCTTATGCCTTTTGCTGCTCCACAATGCTCTCTCCAAAACAAAACTCAAGTGAGTGAAATGAAAGAAGCCCGCATTCCCTCTCTTCCTTCCCCCCCCATCGCTGGGGCCTCATCTCTCTTTGCTCTCACTCTGTCCCTATCTATGTGATTTGGAAACCAAGAACAGTAGGGATTGGATCGATGTAATGCCTGCTTTCAGCTCTGTGAAAGATGATGATACTGGTCAGGGAATAGTATACCGAATGCTAAGCAGAATTTTTCTTCTCTTTCCGCCAGTAGGACTTGTGAAGCTCTAAGGTAAAGGAAAGGCTCCTTTACTTCCGGTTTACTCAGATGCGATTCCATTAGTCTCTTGTTTAGAGAAGAACTATTAACGATGCGAGGAATAGCTAGCTAAAGTACCCAGGCCAAAGACATCGGTTGACCTTAAATGAAAGAGTTGGCAAGGGCAGGTGACTCTCTTGTCGGAATATCCTCACCTGGCTCAAGGGGCATTGGTTTACTCTCTTTCTAAGAGCCAGGTAGCATCGTAACGTAATATCAAGCACGTTCGCCTTTCCTTCTCTTTATGTCTATCCCATATCATTTATCTCTTAGCGAGTTCAGTTCCTCATTAGTCTAAGCCCCTAAGGGAATCCCTTAAGTCTTCGAAAGCGTGGAGCGATGGAGAAACTGGAATTCTAGGTCTTTGAGCTTCGTTCCATCGACTTGGCTTAACAATAGGTGGTGGAGATCCGGGCGCATAGCCAACCTGCAACATGGGTTCCGAGGGAGGTAGAGGCATGGGCACCGGTAATTGCATCAGTAGAAAGAGTTGCATAATCCGGATATTCAAATGGATATATAGCCATAGTCAGCTACTGCTGCCATACCACATTCAGTCCAATTGGCCTAAGGCTTCTCTATAGAATAGACTATTCCCACTGCTAACTGCTAAGCTAATTCTACTGCCGAGCTAAAGGCTCTAGAAAGAACAGCTTCTCACTCGGGTCACTAAAGATCAGAAGACTGAGAGGCACGAGCTGGCTTAACCCATTCCCTTACCACCAAGCTCGGAGATTGATTGAACTTACCCGGTAAATATAAGAGAAAAATCCAATCCCAAAAAGGATTGTTCATGGAACTCATTTGAGAAGCGTACAGAGACCTTTGAGAAGCGTACAGAGACCCGATACCGCCCCTCGGACTGCACAATGTTTGGTAATCCAAAGCTCTGAATTGACTCTCAATCGGTACGAGCCTATGATAATACTATACGGTTGGGACTTTCAAGCTCACATTAACCATTGGACCAGTTGAATGCGAAACAGAATTTCAAGTATTGGACATCCCTGCTGGTTTCGTTTCAATCTATTATTGGGATGGCTGTGGTTACACCAAGTAGGAGCTTCTTCTCTACATCAGAAAGTTTAGTTCCTCCTTGGAAAGACTGTGGTTACTATACATGGATATGCCATCAGGACCGGATTCGAATATCCCCATTCTGCTAATCGAACATGGTAAAAAAGATATGATGATTAGTGGGTTGAATTACGACCAAGGCCGTTAAGGAAGAGAATGGAATTGGCTTGGCTCGAAGGCAAAAGGAAAGGATTAAGACGTCATTCCGGCTGGGTAGGGCACTGAGAAAGAAGGAATGGATGAAGGCGATGGAACTAGATCCCTCTTTTCTAGCACTGAAACTGATATGAGCACCCACTACCTTCCCAAGCAAGATAGGCAAGGCTACGCTGGGCGTGGGAAACGATCTCTCCAATTCAAATAAGTGAGTCAAATTCGAGCTTTAGAATAAAAACGCATTTGCGGGCGGGACTTTTTGGTCCACATCGAATCTGGCCATTACCTCAACTTAACTTGAGGCGTACCCTGTTGGGCCAACGTGCTACATTTCCTCGGCCAAAAGACCTTTGGACTCTCTTAGAGAGCAGAAAGTCAGACTAGCTGGGGTTAGAGTTCGAGGTTCACGTCGGAATAAGGCTCACTGCGTGAGGGGCTGTCCCATACTTCTATGTGAGGGTAACGCTTCTACAGCGTGATTCAGCTAACCTGAAGTTCATGCGTCTTGCGTGGTTTGAGATGACGGCGGCAGCGCAGGACTCACGGTCGTAGCAGTTCATACGTAATCTCAAAAAGGATTCCTACTTCTCAATGGGGTGTGGGGTACTATTACCCAGGCAATAATACCTGCGTGGGGTTTTGATCTATTCGAGATTGAAGGCATTCCTTGTTCTGCTAAGAAGTCTGCTACCGGGAGATGCTAATAAAGCCGCTACCGCAATAAAAGTCAGATCTCACGTAGGCTCTTAATCTCCCGCCGAGTGGCGCTCTCTTCCCCCACCTCTAAAAAAACCCCTCCGGGACCAGAGAGTTGTTTTACAACAATAAAAAGCGAACGTCAACACTAAGTGGAAACGCCATACGGTGGCCACTATCTCAGTTTCTCCATCATGTTGTCATAGACGAGACTGAAACTCAAACTAACACAAACTGGGCTCTAGCTAAATATGACACGGACACGAGGTAGCGGGTTGCGTTAGCTTTGTATGGGCGCGGGCATAGAAGACGAGCAAGGCGACGCATTGTCCGAGCGGAAGCATTCAATGTCAGATTGTTGCTTTGCTCATCGGGGTCGCTCAGTGGTAGCACTCGACTTCGGTACTAGGCCTGACTAGATGTTCGGAAGATGATGACCAGATGCTCGGAAGTGAAAGAGGGAGCACAGTACGCACTGATGAGCAGCCCCGACTTAGACGACTAATGCCTTTACGCCAAAGGCGACTAAGGGTTTTGACCCGTAAACATAGGTAGCCGAAGGCTACGGTAAGCAGCAAACCAGACCCTACACAAGGAAGAGTTTTTAGGGAGAGAACGAGCGTAGTAGATTTCGTTTTACAAGATAATTCTAATATCAGATAAATAATTCTAATATCAGATAAAGAAGTAATTTCTAATAGTATAGTGCTCGCTTTGAGAATCCTTTGTTTCCAGATGCATATAGAATCTCATCAGTAATTGATAATATCAGATAGAAGTATATAACTGTGTATCATAGGTATTGATAGGTGTAGTTATAAGATAGGTATTGATAGGTATTGCATCTCATATCATCAGTAATTCAAATATCAGAGATTGCTATCAATATCATACTCGGGGACTCCGTTTGCTTTGCTCTTTAGAAAGAGGTTTCTGTGACTCAGATCAAGAAGGCGATCCGGTGCTAGTCTTCTATATAGAGTACCAATCCTAGCTGTGAGGGTGATACTAACTTAGTACCAGGGCGGTTTTAAGCAACCTTGCAAACAACCCTAAGAGGCTGGTTATAAAAGTACAGATAACTCGCTATTAACTCATTCCTTTTCCTTCCTTGGCTCACTGACACCCATATAGACGTCTGGTTCACTGCTGTAGGTATTTATTCTATGGCTAGAGACCTCAATCTAAATGCTATTATTTATCTCCATCCATCATTACGCGGATTGCCTTCTAAAAGAGAGTGTAGGTACGAAGTATTGATCAGAAATGGCTTCCCTCCTTACTTCTCGATGGACTTTTTTTTTCTAGGCCGGCGTTCGGTCGAGCTAAAAAAATGACTCGATTCACTCATTCCTGCTCACGAAAGCCAACCGCATTAAAAGCAGGAGCAAAAGGGAACCCATATCTATAGGATACCAAAATAGGCGGGTTAGTTCTATTATTACCGATCGGTTGACGGAAACATACGAACTGCAGGTTTACCGGAAAAGTTTGAAAAAGCGAAAACATAGAAAGAACTCTTCTCGTAATGCCAACTCCCGCAACCAATGCCCTCGAGCTGCAGCATCTTTGTCGCAATATCGGTTGTTCTAATTCCCCTCCATCACATCCGTAAGTAACTTCGCCCCATCCATTAAAGAAAAGCTGATATGCGACTTCATTCCTAACAGCGGATCAGCGACAGGGAGAAAGCGACATCAATTGCTTCTTATTCTAGTAATACATAACAGCGGATATGCGCGACTCCCTGGGCTTGGGATTGAGGTTCGAATTTGGCATTTGATTAATGCAGTGATTGAGCATTTCACTAGCATATAGAAGAAAAAACTTTTTTTACCCTAAGGGAATGGACAGGCAGAGTCGAGAAATACGGTGCTGGTTCGAATGCTAAAGAAGGCTAGCTAGAGCATACGGGAAAAGGTAAGGCTTATCAAATGCCTTACGCCTTGTGGACATTCCGCACCACTTACAAACCCACCACGGGGTACACGCTCCTCCGTCTAGTGACGACTTAGCTACTTGTCTGAATTGAAAAAGTTCTTTATTCAATAGGTAAATAAGACAAGCAAATGAAATAAGAATCTCAAGCCTAACCTTCCCTTTCAGCTGCCAGACAAGAACGTACCTTCTTAGCTGTTCTAGAGGAACGGGTTTTGTAGTAGAGCAGTTCGAATATCCAAGCTGGGAAGCCTTGCTTTCCTTTTCTTATTAAACGCATGAATGTGGAGCGAAGAAAGCCTCTGGGTTCGATTCCTTCATAAAGGAAGATAGTGCAGAAAGGCATCGGGAAAATGAATAGAATCGGAATACCAAGGACTGGGGGTCGTGGAAGTGTTTCGAGCTTTACTAATAGATAGGGGTGGCAAGCTTTAGAGTAGGGGCGAGGTCACCATACTACAGAAGGCCGTAAGCAGTGGCTCGACGGTTCGAATCAAGCGAAACCAAAGGCTTGGCACCCGAGATGCTTGAGAAGACTTTTGGGATTTCTTTTTTGAAAAAAAGGAAGGAGAAGAAAAGAAGTCTAAAATGAAAGCTCTACAGAAAACAGTGGCACTTGAAGAGGACATCAGAAAGAAGTCTGAGACCAGTTAGAAAAAATGATAAATAAATGAGAAGAAGGTAGTTTACTTAGTGCTTGCGTAAGGAACAAGCAACGCCCTTATTAGAGTAGGCTTTATAGGGGCGCTAATGCAGTAGACGATGAACAGAATGAAACCGCACTGGAATGGATTGATAGAGGCAGAAAGTTTACAGTCCGGTTCCTGTAGAGTTAGTCACATTCTGCCTGGATTCGGCATCATCAGTCCAAAGGAATTCGTCTTGACTAGGCACGAAATAGAGTCTTGGGAATCTGTCTTGAGCAAACATTGCATCTTGGTCATCTCATGATTGTTGATCGATTCAGTCCCGTAACTGGGCTCAATCTTGGTGGGAAATAGGGGAGGACTCCTTTTTAGCCCTTTTTCTGCTCCTTGGGATCTCTGCATACGGAATATAAGGAAGTTTACTTGACTAAACACACGATGTGGGGCCCTATGCTAATAGATTCTCGATCCGTTTAAACCAAGAGCTAGCAATCCCTATTCTCCTCTCCACACGGGGCTCCGCTAAGTGGTAATACGATGTATAGAGTCTCACACCCTTAGAATATTGGGGGGGTACACGAACCCATATTTCGAGTGCAAGAGGCTAAAGATACATTGATTTTGGCTCGAACCAAAGGTTAGGAAAAAGGGGTTGCCATCGATCTACCAAATTGTCTTGGTTTATGATTTACTTATCTTACTAAGAATCTCCGGATCCTTGTCAACTTGATTGCATCAAGCCCTTTTTTTCAGTTTCCTCTTGATAGGATTTTGTCAATCACGCCTTAACCTCAGTTGGAGATGAACATTCCACCGTGCGCGAAGTGCTTCCACTCTTTTGCCTTACCTAATCGTACGTATGCTGCACTCCAGGAGATTCATGGATTCCAAACCTTTCACACTGGGATCTTGTAGCAAGAACGTATCTGGTAAACTAAACATTGAAAGAGCTCGTTCCTGTTGTAGACGATGGAGAAGACTGAGAAGGTCAACCCATTTTTTTTTGTAGAGCGGAACTCACTAAAATGGATTAATGGGACTGACGATCTGCCGTTTCTAAAAAAGAATAAAGCCTTTTTTTGGATGCTGCAGCATCTCCGTCTGGGAATCCACCCTTCCAATAGAAGCTAGACGGCAAGAAACCATAGAAGTCTCAGCCCGGGTGAATACGAAATTCAATAGGGAAAGAAAAGACCATCAGGCTGGCCGGTAATCCTATGTTCGCAGGCGAAATGGCTCAATTGACAAAGACAGAGGTCAAAACGAAAACTCATCAGCGAAGACAGCTGCTCTTTCGGTTTCGTTCTATTAATAAGGAGCCAGGCATCTGTAATAGACATAAGAAAGCCATCCGGAAATAGCTCTCAATACAAACTACTCGCTTTGAATTCCCCGTAAAAAAGACATAAGAGATCTATTACATAAACCGGGGGCCCGTAGCTGGATGCCAAGAGTGGTTCAAGGCCCTCCCCGATAGCACGGATGAATCTGACCTGATAATTCCCCAAAAACAAGTGACTGAACTTCGTCCGCACTAGTTGATTCATTCTTATTTCACTTCTCTCACCTGCACACAAAGAAGAACTACCTAACTTGCTATGAGGAGCTAAAAGTATGGATCAACGGGTGGATAGACTCGCCCAAAGACAGAGAGAGAAAGCTCGGGGCTCACCCCAAAAAAAAGAAGAGGAGGTAAGATGTCTAGCCTTTTTGTAGAGTCTCCCACTTGTTGGAACGAATGTCAAATCAAAATCTCGAATGTATAGGTTAGATCTCCGTAAGCTACCTACGAATAAATAAAGTCAGCGATACCCCTTTGAGTAAGACCTAGCTATTAATCCACCACAGGTGAACAGGAGATCGAAACTGAAAGATAAAGATTCCGAAAGTGTGAAACCTACCCCTAACGAGTACGTAAGGGAAAGGACATCTGGGTCAGTCGTTCAAGCGAAGACAGGAATGGTTCGAGCCTATATTATATACATAAGGGTGTCAACGCAAGTCAGTGGTAGTTCCACCAACCGTTTCAAGTGCTAAGGATGATCCATTATGAAAAGGAAAGACGCTCATGGTCAAATTCAGATGTTGATGTTGGCTCCGAAGCTATAGAAGACGAGCGAGGATCGAGGCAATTAAGAAAGTGTACCAAAAGCCCACTACTCGCACCGCAATGAGAATTCGAGTCTTTCGCTGTGAATAGATAGAGGCCCTCATTTAGCTTTCTCCCTCATAGAGGAAATAAGGTGGTATACTTTATCCGCTTATTGGAACTCCTTCTAATGACCTATGCATGATGTTCTCATTTCCTGTTGGACGAATAATTCATATGAATCCAATTTGAGGAAGAACCACCCTATGCAATGGACCTCACGTGGCTTTTGTCCCTACCTTCCTTTCTCTTGTCCTGATGGGGCTTATGGGTGGAAGACTGACCTAAGGAATGGAAGACTCATGAGGTAAAAAAACCTGACAGCGAAGAAGTCAAGGCAAAGGAAATGGGCACTTACACTATATAGATAGACAGCTAGAACTATTTCAAGACTCGGCAATGATACCACAGGAAAGAAAAAGAAAGCCGCTTACCACCTAAGGGTAAGGGACTACTAACTAGCTAGGATGAAAGGTATTCGGCCCTTACTCAAGGGATTACTGATATTGGGAGATCGGGAAATCCTTAGCTAGTTATCCCAGAAAATATGATATGCTTTAAAGTCTAAATGCAATAGGATAGTTTTATCGCCTTAAAAAAGAGGATTTCCTCCAGAGTCGATAAAGCCCTAAGAAAAGCAATCTCAAGACGAAGAAATATATATAGTTAGCCCTCCCCGTTTCACTTTCAAGTAAAATCTCCTATACCTATAGTAATAGTCAAGTAACTCGCCTGGCACGACATAGGAACTACCAAGGAAGAAAGAAAGCTTTACAGGGGAGAAAGTCGCAGGGAGAGAGGGATGTAACAGAAGTCCCAGCGAGAAAGGATTCTAGTAGCACTGGGCTTTGAACCTATAATATGCCCCCTATTACCTAGGAACTACTAAAGAAATAAAGAAAATCCATAGAATCTGGTTTGCGAGCTTGCCCGTCGCTTGCAAGCAAGGCTCAACCTCAACCTATCACATAACCAGCCTGTCTCGGGTTAGGAGATAGTACAGATACCCATTAATAGATCACCCTTGCCAGATCACCACTAATTGATCCCATTCCGCCAGGTGGGAATCTCTTTCTTATTTATGCTTTATTAGGATTACTTAATCAAGTCAAATGTAATGAAAAAGAAGCCCTTCGAAAGGAGAATGGAGAGTTTAACAACTCCTCTAACCTATCACAATGATCGAGAAACTGAACTAGGGGTCCAAGCAAACCCAGAGAACTCTTATTTGTGGGCACCGGAAAGGGGCTTGATACCTATCACATGATGCGAAAGATAGCATAACAAAAGGAAACTACCAATATTCCGACTATTGCCCTTCTAGTGCGATAGGTTTTGCTTCGGATTTTACCAGATGTGTATTAGAGAGGGTGCTAGCCGGCTGGCTTAGCCAGGTTGCAGGAAAGATACAAGGCTGAGATGGCCCATATTGAAGTAGATAAGAAAAGATCGGCCACAGATGTCGCAGGATCCTCTGGAAGAAATGAACCTCGGGGCTGAAGTTAGTGTATTTTGTGCCTCGGCCTTCTTTCTGTGCTAGGTTGGGTTGGGTGGGGGTAACAGTCTTCCCGACCAGCAGGATCTGATCATCGACTTCCTTCCTCAATACGTTAGGTACATGGTTCACTTTTTGGGTGGGGTTTTGGGATTGTGCTAGGTTACCTTGAGCACATAAACAAAACAGGAAGAGTCTTGACGCCGAGACACTTGCCACGGTCTTCCGCTCCTTCTTAGTTAGGTTTTTGGGGTTTAGGCTTAGCAGTAGAGTCTGCCTTTCACCTTTGTGCGACCGTCGGTCTAATGATTCATATTGTTAATCAGAATGAAAAGAAAAAGAAGACTTTCTTAGAAATATGTATGCCAAGCGGATCGGCTTTACGTTTATTCATTACCACGGGTTCGACGCCTAAGAGGTATGCCGGAAAGAAGATCAAGTCCTCGGTGGTCCTCTTTTTTAGCTAATCAGCAAGCATCCCTTGGCGGTCCTCTCAAATCCCATAACTTGAATTCAAATGAACGTTTTACTAATTGTGTGTTAGGTTGAAGGAATGACTTACCAATAATGAATGTTACACCTGGCCGATCCCTTTTCAAAGAAGGAGGCTAGAGTCAGAGCCACTGCGGCCGAAGAAAGACCTATTACTCTACATTAAGAATTCTCGGCCTAGTTCCATCACATCGAACGAAAAAGAGGGAAAGGCTTGCGATCTCATGCTCTACTAGAACGGGGGATTCTCTTTTGGCCTACCACATTTCTAGGTTGGAGTTGATTGCCATTGCCCTTGATTGGGGAGGAGACACCTAGCACGAGAAGCCGCAGGGTCTTTAGTTCGTATCACTTTAATATTCAATGCGATAGGTTACTTTGATGCGTAATGGAATGCCCTGACTTGACGGTCCAGCCTATAGTACACTTCTAACTAACAAAAGACTAGGATTTCGTAGATCCACTAGAAGAAGAAGAGGATCCGATTGTTGAATTGGTTGCCTGCCGGCTTTCTCCGTTCATTCCCCGGCTAATAGTGGTGGGAGGAGATCCTTCTTTGATCTTTCTTTTCTTTCATCTTTTTCACGGTGAGGAGGCTAATGGCCGGTGTGATAGGTTCGTGCGATAGGTTTGTCTTTGCTTTGTTCTTCGTCTTTGCTTTGTTGATGCTTCTCCTTATCTTGTTCCTGGTCGGGTCAATGTAAATCCTTTTCCAAGACTGAAGATTGAAACATTATTAAAGGGTTCGGGCCATCCATACACTAGTTATGGAGCGGATTCGGCGATAGGATTAGTTGAAAGACCTATTACTCTATATAAAGAAAAAGAAGACTGTAAAATCTCAATTTAGAAAGACTGGGCAACACCTATCACATCCGGAAATAACAACCTATCACATCTAGAATACCGCCTAGCAGAGCCAGAAGTCAGAATTTCGCAGGGATGTGACTCGCCCATCATAGCAAGAAAGGATCTGTGAGCAGCCTGTATTGTTTGAAATAGAGCGAGCCGAAGCTACGGGGTTAATCCACCAAGCGGAAGGGTTTTCATCTCGATCGGAAGGTTTTCTTTAATCACTTTTGGAATCAGCCTATGAAAAAAAAATCTTTCTGACTCCTTAAATATAGGCAGTAAGGAGGGCGAGAACACCCCGATTGAGCCTATTATTAAAGTCAGTCGCCGGTCTCGATCAGTGAATTCGCTTGAACTTTCTTAATGTGATAGGTGTCGATAGCAGCAGAACCCATTCTGGGGTCCATACCACGAAACAAGCAAAGTATGCCCTTTATTTCACTAGATAGCTAAGGTCCTGTTATACCGTACGGACGCGTGCTTGTCCAGGGATGGCTTGATCAATAACACATCTGTCACCGAGAAAGGTTTTTAGATGGATGTATGGTAACCAAAGGTTCCATTTAATAAAGTAAGCCCGCAGCATCACTACCAGATCGAAAGTCAGAGTCAGTTTCGGCTCTAGGTAAAGATCCATAACCACCAGTCCCAGCTCCTTAGCCAACATACCCGTACGAGTGTATTCGCTCCCTCAGGGAAGATCAAACAAACCACAAGGCAGGCCTATAAGCCGTTATTCCTGAAAAACTTGTTTATTAGATAGAAAGCTCCATTTTGATCTTTCTCGCAAGTGAAGGTGCAGGCACTAGCTTTATCTAGTGAATTCAGGATAAGGCCCACCACGAGCAAAGCGGGCACTAGCTCATTACATTCTCCACAGGAACGCCAGCGCTTTCATCCTCTCGTTCAGATCTAAATTCTCAAATAGAAATACGTATGAAAGATTCATCTAGAATAGCATGCACAACTTTGTTTTTTAACATTCCTGTGAGCGAAGTAGGCACCGGCCCAAGTATTCTGACTCCCGCACTTGCCAAGAGGTATTCCCGGGTTCCCACCTATACCTGTTCAGGAAAAAATTCAATAATCCATGTACTCCTAAAGCTCTGATCCCCCGTATGTCCCGCATTGGGTAAAGGATACTGGGTACAGACGCGCTGATGGATCAACAATCAATCGTGAACCTTACGTACCGGATTCGAATCCATTGACGAAGAAGGAACATTGGCTCAAAACCCAAAAACAATAGAAAGCTGTCGGCCGGATTTCATTCAACATAGAGAAGAAGTCATTTCTACTCAGCTCGGGAAGCTTTTTCCTCACGCACTTGGTGTGGCTATCACACCTCACTCAATCACTCAGACTGCGCAACCACTAAACTAAATTGCGGTTCACCGATAGTATACCTGAGCCCACAAAGGGTCGATTTGGTTAATAAAAAACGCATTTGAGACTGTTTCCCTCATAATCAGAGCAAGAAGTTAAGAAGTCAAGATTGAGCTGTCAGATTTAGGGTTCCATAGTAGCGGTGAATGGATGATGAAACAAGAAGAGGTGAATCCGGTACAGACAGGTGATAGGACAAGTAAAGCGTTCACCCTGGAATTAGATAAAGAAAAGATTTTTCCAAGATTCGATTAGAGGGTGGCACAAATGCCCAGGTTGATTACGAACCTAGACAAAATCTCTCTGGATAGAGCACAAGCAGCAGTTCCATGCTGAGTGAAGGGCAAACGATCCAATTCTATCGATCTAAGTCCCTTCCTTACTTATCATTAATATGAAATCAAAGCAATGCTCTTCTATCCGCTAGGCTGTTGTAGATTTGTATGCTGGCGAAAGCCATTTCTTCACGAGAGATGTCTAAGTTGAATACCATCACACGCTTTCGGAAGGAACTTCTTGGCTGGTCCTCTATAACTGGTACTCTTCCTCCATTGGGCAAGCTCCCGCCCCCCATATCTGAGTGAGATAGCAAGCTGAATTCGAGTTGACGAGGCTTTGCTACTAGTTGGTAGTCACTTTGTTGATTCCATATGCCTTCTATTTCTTTTTATTGAATTCGGGTTATCGAAGGATCCAATCTCGATTCTTTCTATTAATCTATTCATATTCAGACTTGTACTCCATCTCGTGAAACTTCCTGGTACCGACCCCTTTGGTTCGGCCTGACCAAGACCTGGCCTACGAACGCTGATCTACGTCCACTAAGTCATACTGACAGCATTCGATCCACACTGCGTTCTATCTCTGTAGTTCCTCCATATTCCCCTCCTTTGCCCAGTGGGCTTACCCATGCCTCCTGTACTGGCCCGGACTCCATTCCTAGAGCTTTCCATGAGCTTGTTGAATATTCTCTCTTCTTTGGAGCGCATTTCTTTTCTTTCTTATATATGCCGAAATCTATGGTGTTACATCTACTTCTTTAAGTGGAAGCATAAAGTGGAAAAGAAGCATATTTCGCTATCGTGACTCTTTCAATGTGGATAGACCACCATCTTGCTCTTTCCTTTAGTTTTGCCTCAGCTCGATTGCGTCGACCTTCTTTTTCGTTAGCATTCGATCCAGTCATCCTTTCATTTTATAGGTATAACTCCTTCTCGGTCAACACCAGGCAGGCGTGTTCTAACAGGATTACAGCTTTCTGTTATGTTAGAGATTCGGGTTTTTACGTCTTGGCTTAGTAAGCCCCATACTATCAATTCTTTGTCATTTCGGTTCGATTCACCCCCTACTCCTAGGTAAACATGGGCGTTCCATTGTTGATTTATCAATTTCTTTCTGAAAGCTGTCCCTCTTTGGCTTTCGGGTCGGGACTGACAAACCTTGATCCATGACTGTTCTCTTATATTGGGGGTTGACGGCACATAAGAAAGAATATTGAATGGTACCCGAGACCACTTTTTAAGATACTGAAGTAAACGAAGAGGTTGAGTGATTCCTTTATTGACTATATTGATGCCAGGGAGCGGGGATCAAAGAGAGAGTCGAGGCCCATATCAAGCTAGACCCCTGATAGGGCTTTCAAGAAAGATCACGCCAAGAACATCTTAGAGCAAGAACTAGGTATAAGACTCAAGCAGAAGATGCGAGTTGACTAGTTACAGCATGAGGCACTAGAGCCCACTCACTACGCCCACCAACCATGAATAGGGGAGTTGACTAAGCAAAGGTGAGAACGGAGGAATTTGAAATACTGAAATACTGCTATTTCCATTTCAGAAAGAAGAGTTTCTGCCCAATGAAGGCTGCTTGGCCTTTTTGCTACTACCGCCCAGCAATGACCAAATAGAATAACCCCAACCCCAGATCAGAGAATAGGTCACCCTTCCTCAAATAAGTGGTTCTAGCCAAAGCCAAGCCGGTAATAGGATCAGTGATTCTACTTGTCATTGATGGTCAAAGTCCAATCCGCGCATAGGACCAGTGGTGATCATCCAATTTAGAATATAGACTCGTGGAGCTAATCATAGAATCCGTAGCGATCTTCCAGCTAATCATAGAATTGGAAGCCATTACTTGAATTGGTTGAAATAGCCAAACTTTTTCTTTTTTCAGGGAATGTTCTAGTCCAGTCCAATAGTACCTGGAGATCTCTGAATCCCTCTTCATTTCATTGACCAAGACCAAGGAGTCATGTCGCATCTCTAGGTTCGGCTCAAACAAGGCTAGTGTGCGCGAGGCCTTCAGGTTCACTAAGATCAGGGTAGCTAGTGCGCGAGGGTGAAGCTTTAGTTGGGGGCTAGAACTAGTAGTCAAGGGTCAAGCTAGTGGTTTCGGTTGATCCTGACTCCAACTGGTACCATGACTCTTGAGCACTCCACCTTGGTAGTAGAAATGATCGCAAGGCTGAAACTGAAACCCAAGGGTCCTTTCTAACGATGGGTGAGTTCGAATGCACTAAGCAAGCCCTCTCAAGCGAAGACAGCCTTGCTCTACTCTACTGAATCAAAGACTCCCCTCCTATTAATAAGTTTCTCTCTCTTTCATTCGGGTTGTTACCACCAAGTTTCTTTCTCCGTCTCATACTCTCCTTTGATTCCTATAGTAGGGTTCATTCTTTTTTAGTATAGTGAGGCAAAGCGCTGTAATAGTGGGTCATACGGGGAGGGGTATGGTAGTTTGTTCTCAGATCAATACTGTGGTGGTTTTACGCGCTAACGAATCCAATTGCCCTAGTTGACTCAGCGAGAATATGGTTTTTAGCTTCTTCAGTCCGCCTCATCTCCTGCATGCTGTTCTCCCGGCCGGATTCACCCTCGACTATAGAGATTTCTTTTTCGTAATCAATTCAATGTCAATAGTGAAATTCCACGTTCAGAGCCCTTGATGACTGATGATCCGCGAGACCCGCCAAGGGCAGGTTTTGTGACTAGAATCCGCTTTGTTGAATATTGAATATGGCTCACTCGACCCGCACAGGAAAGGTCGTAAGCGCCTAGCTTCGACATGTTCTCTCTGCAAGCAACCCGGGAATACATGAAGTTTGAGTCGTCCAGAGGAGGTGACTCTGTGGGGTGAAGTAGCGCTGTTTGGAAAGCGCTTGAAGACGGAGTTGGACTATCCAGCAATAAGAAGATGGAGTTGAGTTTTTCAAGAAAGCGTGAAACAAGGTAAAAAAGAAAGACATTTCACTCGTGACAGTTCCCCTTTCGGTGCTTTCCTTGTTCTCTGTTAGCTTGACCTGAGTTGATTAGTCACAGCGACCCGTGGAGAGGCGGTGTCGAGTCCATGCAGACTCTAAATTAGTCTAGTCATTCCATCCATTAGATAGACTAGCCTCGGGAAAGCACTAATGAACTACGCCATCCCTGACACTTATGCGGTGAGATACCAACCATCCGATATCGCCCACAAAGCTAAGAGGCCACTGGCATCAGATGCCATCCGATAAGGGAGAACTCTTTCGGCAAAGAATTTGACCAAAAAGCCCGATTCGAATCATTATGCTCGATAAAAGGAAAAAGGGAAGCTCCAATAGAAAACAGCACTACTGCTAGTAAGATAGCGATCCAGGCAAGCGCCAAAGGGGGCACAAGCAAGCGCAAGAATCAAAGCAGGGCAGGATCGAAGAGCTTAGACAGCAAGCAAGCGAGAAGGAATCCCTCAAAGCGAGAGCACTGAGGCAAGGTCTTTCACGCATGTCGCTTCGATGCGCGCTAAGACAACCACTCATGTCTACTTCTAATGCGCACGAACCAGAGCTATCTCCCGGGAACCCCTTCCCTAGTAAAGAGGTACTGACCATCGGTTCTATCGTGCCCCAGTTAACGATAGCCTCGGATAGACTAAGGATCTTAGGTGAGACCTAGAGTGCAGCCAACTAAACGCCAAATAAATCGGAATCAAACTTCCACATCTGAAATTCCATGTGTGACTAACTCAATTGAGAAATGCCCCTCTTGTACGCTAACGTTCTAGGATGGCAGGGTTGGTAAAACTCTCCTTGATTTATGGTAGCATTGCTAGTTGCTTTAAGCTTTTTCTACTGTACGCATATTCCCCGTCTAGTGAGTCGAGAAATAAGGGCTTACTGAAAGTGAAAGCTCAACCCATGTAACTGTGATTCAACCTGTTTTTTCTTCCTGACCAATTCCCCAGGAATCGATGTCAGTGTCTGACCATTTTACAGCTCCACGCATGCAAGGTCTTGCTGGCACTGAGAGTGCTAAGCGCGCTACGACTTTTCTGTTCAAGAATTTGGATCTTCTCGTTACTTATAATTCACTTTTGACTTGGAATTTGGCCTCATAGAGCTGTTCATTTCATGTCTGTTTAGATCAATACTTTAAATCTGCATGCCTTCTTTATCTTTATCACCGGGATGATCAAAATAACCTATTAAATGAGGATGTGATATCGTATCCCGAGATTGAAGAGATTCCGCAGAGCGGTCGATTGACGATAGAGAAAGGTTGACGTCCACTGATGAAAGGTACCCTGACGATAGATCCTATGACACATAGATCTCTCCCTCTCCCCCAATCAACATTTTGAACCGCTACGCTACCTTTTATTAAATAGAAACCTCGCTTCTTTCGTTCCATCTATGATGTCTCCTTGAAGTCAGTATCGACGCTTGACGCTACGAATTGAATAGTCTTTGAGAATTCCCTTTGTTTGTTCAAACTTTGATAACCTAACCCTCGTTCGATAGAGCTAACCAACCTTCCCTAAAAGTAGAAGTAGGAGATCCAGTTAACGAATAGGCTACGGCTGTAGCTGCAAGGAGGAATGCTTTCTCGGATGCTCTTTCTTAATCTGATAGAAAGTGGTTCCTTATTCTCGGCACCTATCAAAGTCATGTAATCCCTGTGTACTTGTTATCGAAGCAGCACCCTTCTTCAAACCATACATACCATGCCTTTACCAACGGAGATACCTTTATCTGGTTCAGCACAAAAAATCTCTCTCCTAATTAAGCTAAATAGTCAAGCGAAAGAAGCCCGCATACCCACTCTTCTTTCCCCCTATCGCTAGGGGCCTCGCCTTGGGAAAGGCTACATTCGATTACGGATAGTTTGACTAATAATAGATCTATCCAGAGTCGACCAGAGCAGAGCAATCTAACAATTCCAATGCTACGGGGGGTCCCTTATACCCGTTGAATAAAAAAAGCTAAAGCTATTATTAGTTTTCATTCTTTGACTAAGTGAAGGACACTGAGAAAAAAGGAGCTTTGATCCCCCTGAGTGGTTAGTTCCACCCCGATAGTAAGAAAATGGGCAATTCGACGCCAAGTATAGCGAGAGTGCCCAAATCTTTCTTCCAGGGCTTGGGTTATCGCAGAATTAAAGCGACGAGTGTTAGTATTATTGAGGCCACGCAAGTTTTCATCCTGCGTTTCCTCTGAGATTTGTATAAGTAATTCGCGAAGGAAAGAAAGACTTTCTTTCTGACAAGTGTCAGAAACAGCCTTCCATTTCCGCCGGAAGGGGTCATTTTGATCATCCTCGTTTCCAAATCCGCTTATACTCACGGACGAGGATGGAAGGGTTTGTCTATTATTTCCACTTGATTCCATAAGTATAAGTAATATAAGAACTATAGTAATGCCAATAAAAATCGA
Source organism: Xylocarpus granatum (assembly GCA_019650275.1). Taxonomy (NCBI): domain Eukaryota; kingdom Viridiplantae; phylum Streptophyta; class Magnoliopsida; order Sapindales; family Meliaceae; genus Xylocarpus; species Xylocarpus granatum. Next base: position 24,942 of record BNST01000267.1, read on the forward strand.
AAATGAGAGACCCAAAGTAATGGGAAAATGACTTGTAACTGTGAAGCTATAAGGTATCAACATGAACAGATGTGTCATAAAATTGAGATTCTTTCGTTTCCTTCCTTATCAGAGAGGGGCCCCTTAGGGAGCGGGGCTTCTTTATTGAATGAAAAAGGGGGAGTGAGGGGGGAAGGAAGAATAGAAAGTGGGGGGGGAGGTCCGGAAAGCCCTCACTTTATTGATGGGACATTTTGATCCCCTTTTCCTCTCGCCCCCCCCCGTTCTGGTTCAGGATTCAGGAAAGGGGCAACGCAAGGATCTTACTTCGAAGCAATCTCTGAAGTTTTCCCTTATCCGAACGGGTCTTGCAAGAAAATAGGATTTCATATTGAGCTCCAAATATACGCTATTGGGATAGGATGGCTCCTACTAGATCTCCCCCCCCCTAAGAACCGCACGTGCGAGTTCCCCCGCATACGGCTCAAGTGGCGAAGGCACTTTACTTCGCGCTTGG